>JAVQJG010114122.1:0-14036 GCA_036024015.1 Craterocephalus amniculus | reverse complement strand
GTAGCTGTGGGCCGGGGGGTGAGCTACCTAACCCGGGCTGCTCTGCTGAAACATCCATGGGTGGCTGTGTCGGGAGCCACCACGACTCTTCGGGCAGCTTAAATGAGAACTCGGACGGCACTGGAGGTAACTTCGCGGGCCAATCGACGTATTTAGTGGCGTCTGAAAGCTTCGCTGTTTGAAGGGCTTCCTCCGGGCTTTCTGCATGTTGTCTTGGTTGGAGGTCTACTTCCCTTCCTCTGAATCTGAGCCAGACAGCGCCGGAGACAGACGGAGCTGACCTCCAGAGAGGCTCCCTCCGCACTGCCGCCTTCCCAGCGACAAAAGACGCCTCTTTCCCGCATGACTTTTAAAAACTGAAGCATATTTACTGTGTTACGTTGCTTCCCTTTGTTCTTTGGTGTCAACTGAGCTAGCCGGCTAAACGTAGCGGGTTAGCTTGCTAGCGTTTTCTGAAACGCAGATATGGGTCACAGGCATCAGTGGCATGCAAGGCAGCACTCAGGAGTGATTCAGTGTGATTTGAATTATGCCCCGACTCTGCCTAACTTAGGTCACTGCTGGCTCTATATATGATGCATTCAAGACTAATATAAATCTTTTGTCTTCACTAACTGCTCCATATGTTTTGGAGTATATTTTGCAGGAGAAGAGGTGCCCCATTTGGAGCTGCAGCTTAATGACAGTGTGTAATTTGACAGTTGGCTGCAGTTGCGTTTAGTGAGCATGGCCTGTGATCAATAAGCACCTCTGTGAGCTGAACAGGGTTTACACAAATTATGCAGAAGGTTTACTGTAGTGATTGAGCAATATTGAGTATTGGGTGAGCTGTCTTAGATGATGAAGCTGAATAGTTTTAGGTCAAATTATTTCCTGCATGTGATACTTCACAGAGGAGATGCTGTTGGCTTACAAGGGGGGTTTAAATGACGAGGAGCCTGGATGCAGCTCGGCTGAGACAGCTGTGTTTAGAGTGGATGGGTCTTTAATCAAGAAAAAGTGTTGCTGGCAACTCCTGGGAAGTTTCCTGCTGGTTTGTCTGGTCTGAGGAGGGGATCCGCTGCTGGCCGCAGAGTTATTTTAATTACAGGCTAGGAGACAGATCTGAGCGAGGAGGTGGAGACTGAGGGTTTAGAGATGCTCTGATAAAGCTTGATTTCCTGTTTGTCTTCCTCTTTGTGTCTACATCTATCTTGGCAACTTTGTTTCTCTCGGACAGTTTACTTAGCTAGATGTCTCATAAGCATTAAAAATCTGTTCGCTCCTTAGTTTTGTAGCAGATGCAGTCAAGCAGCTGCTACGTGACACTTTTGCTGTCGATAGCAGAGGCAATTAGACTTGAACATATGTGCATTTATGTTTTAATAAAGCAGATGTCATTAACAGGTTTGCAGAGTCTAAGTGGGACAATAATGTATAAAAATGTTACACATTCTGGCCTACATAAATCCTTAAGTGTCTCTGGGAGGTGCTGCAGCACAGCCAAGTAGGCTAGTGTTTAAAGATATATTTGTGATTTATCGGCATGTGCAGGAAGTACAAATCAGGCTGATGCATGAGTACAATCATTCAGTTTTATAACCTAGATAATTCAATGACTGTTTGCAGATGTTTTGGTAATTTTATGCCACTTTCAGCTGTAGTTTTTATAAATGTTGTTTTTGCTCCAAATCTGACAAATGACCTCATTTTAATTTGTTGAGCTCTTTGTCTTCATTTGCCTTTGCAAAGCAAAATGTCAGTAGTTGTGCAGTGTGCGTCGCATCTTAAACCGTGATTTTAATCAGAGTTCGCATCGCATCTCGTTTCAGTGATTGCAGTCCACCTTGATTGCACTTTTCAAACAGAAATTAAGCTCGTGAACCAAAAGCAGAAGAGGCAAATGTTTAAAAATGAGGGATAAATAATTAAAATGTGACATTTGTAAACCTCATCCATCTGTTCATGCAGATGAACGGAAGCAGGTCTGACTACTAAAGTGATCCCAGTCAGCTCAAATAATTATCAGGCTGTTTTGTTTTTTGTTTTTCAGTTTCCTCCAGCAACATTAAAAGTCAGTCCTTTCTTATTAAATAAACAAAGACTGAGCTTTATGATTTGGTGACTTTGGATTTAGTTTAAATTGATTATTTTTTATGCTGTGCAAAACTTTAGGCTTTCGAGGGTTATTCGTATTTTAAGTAACCATAACTAAAAAGAGTCAATCATTTGGAGATTTTATTGACAGTAAACGTCTCAGTGAAGGCTGATGCCATGTGATTGACGCACGTTTTCCAGCAGTAGGTGTAATTCAACTCCTTCATCCGTCATCCTCTGTGTTGCGTACTTAGACATGCACACACGTGTGCGCACACCGTGCTGTACCTGTCTTCCCCCTCAGTGGTGATCCAGATGGTGTTACTCATCAGGAATTCTGCTGCAGATGGAGCGCCGTCTGATGCTACTTTGACTCCAACCTTTTAGCTTTTGTTTGCAGCGTAAGAACACCAGCTTTAGTTGTGCGTGGTCTGAGTGCACACTCCACATCATCACGCAGTGGTGTTTAGTTCCATCCTCAGTCAGACTTTAAATGTTTAAAGTTAAAAGATAGATTCATAATTCCAGATATACAAAGTCTTGTTTTTTTCCTCTTTTTTTTTCTCACTGACACTCTTATTCTAATTTGCATTTTCCACTGTTTTTCTTTTTGCTTTTGGTCTTACTCTTTCCTTACTTTGGTAATTCCGGATACTTTTTTTTAAATCATCCATCCATCTTTTCTCTCTGTTGTTTACTTAATCGATTTCCCATTCTTCTTCTCCTTACGTCATCTCCTTTCATTCACCTCACCCTCCGTCATTCTCGTTCCACATCTACTTTCCCATCATCCTCTTTTTTTCCCCCTCTCTCTCTCTGCATCCCTCTCTCTTTGACCTCACTTTTAGTGGCTCTAGGGCGTAACCAGCCCCTGAAGAGAGAGCGGCCTAAATGGAAAAGTGACTACCCGATGACTGAAGGCCAGCTGCGCAGCAAGAGGGATGAGTTCTGGGATACGGCGCCAGCATTCGAAGGCCGGAAGGAGATCTGGGATGCGCTGCGGGCTGCGGCCAGCGCCTTTGAGAGTAACGACCACTTACTGGCTCAGGCCATCCTTGACGGAGCCAGCATCACACTGCCGCACGGTAATACGCATCTTCACTGCTGAAGATACTACTGATACCGAAGTGTTTTTTTGTACTTGGTCAAATGGAGGAAAATCTTTTATGTTTGATTTTCCTGTTATGACAAGTTGAAAAGGCCTCCTGCTGTTCTAGGATGTATGCAGATTATGTGTCAGAATGACTGTGTGATGGTTCTGACAGGATGTGTGACATACATTTCTGCTGCCAGAGAGACACTTACAAAGTATTTATAGTATACATTGATAGTTTTAGAAATGAGAAGCAAAACAATGCAGTAAAACTTTCCAGCTAGGTGTCTTTTAGTTTCCCGGTGAAATATGATGCAATAGTACAATAGACGGAAGTTAACTTTGTCACATATTAACTTTTAATTCAGCTTGTGTGACTAACATCCACGCTGTCTTTTTTTACATCTGACTTTTATACATTTTTTGCTGAATATGGACCAGATTCTCGACATCTACATGATTCAGCCAGTAGTTCATACGAGTTTAAGATCGTATTTTAAAGGTTTCAGACTTCAGCTGTTAGGAAGAACATAATTTACTGCATGAAGCATCAACAATAATGTTTTGAGAAGGGTGTTTCTGGTCCCCTGAAAGCAGGACTTTTAGAAGCTCCTAAAAGTATACCAAAGAGAGTACACACTTAACGATTCACACACAGCCCCTGTTTTAACTTAACATACACTCCTTGTGGATATGAATTCCACATTGAATTGGTTTCAGCTGTTTCTTTTAACTGGTCTTCAGGACGGTGATTGTGCAATATGCATCTTCGATACACAAAAACCTAATAATAGAGTTTAGGTTTTGATTTACTACGAGTTTTCTGAAATAAACACAGGATTAAATACTGACACAAAAAGTTGTCTGAACTCATGTTTATTATTCAGCATGCTGCTAAAGCTCACCATGCCAGTTATTGTCTTGTTCGCCAGCTTAAGTTTCATATGTTTTGTTACATAATAGACAAAGAAAAACGCCACTTAGTTTGCAGTTTAGTTTGACCACATGGACAAAGACAAGGCCGTTCGGGGGAAGTCTTGTGGTCAGATAAGACAGAGATTTCACCACAAAGACCAGAGGTATGTTTGGAGCGGCAGTGTCATGCTTTGCATGCTGGTTTGCAGCTTGTGGTCCAAGCAGAACCAGAACTCTGCTGAAAACATGTTGATGGTTGTCAGAGGTCTGGGCAAGGTACAAAGAGGAGATATTTTATTTAGCTTTTTTAAGCCTGTATGTTTATCTTGTGTTGATGTTAGAAAATCCACATCAAAATGAAAAATTTTGCCTTTATTTTTCAGTCTTAGATTTATCTAAGATGTGAGATCCTGCTGCAGTTTAAGATCCTGAAAAAACTTTGAACAAACTACATATTTTTAAATTATACACAATTCAATGTTTCAACGCCCTTTCTCCAGACTTCCACCCAAAACAACGTCTCTCACAGGGTGGGGAAAATGCCAGATATGTTCGATAAACCGGTCACCATCCAGCTGTTTAGAACTGGCTAATTAAAGTGAGTGTGTTTTTCTGTCCTGTCTGTTCCACAGGTGAAATCTTTTTTATTCTTATGTTGGAGCATTTAAGTAATTGGCTGCAGTTGGGGTATAAAGGAATTAGTAGAGCTGCGATGATTTGCTTTTCTTCTGATTCACTTATTTTACGTTCTAAAAAAACCCCATCTATTTCTAAACCGATTTTTTTAAACAAAAAAATTTTTTGGGGGATAACCGTGAAACAAAATATCACAATATTTATGTGAATCGATTTTGTTATTTTTCTCCCAACCCTACAATATAGTAAGGGAATTCTCATAGAAACCATATCCCAGCTTGCCATTTAAATGGAAATTGTCCAAATCTAGTATTGACCCATGAGAGATTTAAACTTAGAAAAATAGTAAAAGAAGTCTAGTTTTATAATCAGGAATCTCATTAATAATTAGTTACTGGTTCAGATTCCGTGTGCATGTGCGTCATTCCTCATTACTGCTAATGCGTATAATCTCAGTCATGTTGGCTCAGCCTGCAAAGACCTCCCTTTGTTTCCTCCAACCACTGAGATATCATCATTGTAAGGAGTAAACGGTGTGATAATATGTGTAGAAGATTTCACAAACGGGTCAGTTGAATCTTGTGTGAAGTCAAGAATAAAGTTTGACTCGCTCTAGTGATTATTAATCTATATTTGACTTTGTGCAGTCCCAGCACAACATCATGGGTACTGTACATTTATCTTTCTATATGTCAGATTTAATTTCTCACAGTGCAGCTATCAGCACATACATTTTCCTCCCCAGATCAGTTCCTCTGCAGGAGCCCAGAGAGGGACAGGGTTCTGGAAGATAGCCTCAAACGATATAAGAAGCTTTGCTTGAATGAGAAACCAGTGATAGGCCTTTTTGTGAGCACAGTATTTTGTCCTGTTTCACTCCTCTCGATGGTTTGGTTGGGTCAGATCAGATCCTGCTGGGCTGCAGCTGTGGATTCCCTCGAACTGACATCACTGTCTCACTTCACCAGGGCTGCAGTCCAAGGAGCAGGCAGATCAGTAAATAGTTTCCTCACTCAGAAAATGTTGCTGCTCCATTTTCACTTTTAGATCATGAGTTACAGAAATTGTCCACTTCCAGGCCCTCTTTCACTTTTACTTCCATTTCCATTTCTTCTTTCAGCTCAGCAGTACTGTTTTAGCTTTGCTCCACCAGCCCACTGAATTAACTCAGCACAAGAAGGCAGGAAATTTTTGTTTGCTCCATTATTTATCCCCTTTGAAAATGCCAGCTGGTGTTAAATGGCACACTGTTGGAAAGCCTGATAAGTCACCTTTAGAACAATGTATAACTTGTAAGAATTGAGCTTCCTCAGTTGTGTAAGATTTATTCCCAGTTACAACAGCTTGGCACCTCCTCCTCCTCCTGCTGGTCACCAGCTTGGTCCCATTTTGCTGTGGGATGGCATCCCATTCCTCAACCAGGAGCTGTTGAAGATTGACTATCATGGTTGTGCTGGTCACTCTGGCATGTACAGCACAGATTCCCACATGTGTTCAGTTGGGCTTGAGGCCTAGAGTCATGGCAGGTTATAAGGTCCTCTCCATCCCAAATTCAGTAAATACTTTGTGATAATCCTGGCCCTAAAGGATGACGTTAGGTGTCAGACTCTTGAGAAACAAGGTGGCTCCAGAAACTCATGATATGTATACCTTATCAGTTAGGTGCTGGTCATAAATCTGTGACTAGCTCACATCTGGCAGCACATGAAAAAGAAGAGTAAGTACCAACAGGAGGCTCTCTCTCCTTTGGTTTTCACAGCCAAGCCTGCCTTACCTGGTAGGCGGGGGAAGAGGCTATAGATGTATCAGCTGCCTAATAACATCACAACACTGTCTTTTGGTTCTAACAAAGAAGAACGTGACTCAGAAACAAAGGAGAATGGTGAACATCCAGCAGTATGTGCACTTTCTATTTGGCATGTGGCCTCAAAAAAACATCCAAGGTATATTTCAAAATGGCTTTTCTCCCTCTTTGCCAAGTCACATGTTGAAGTGATCATACATCAAATTGTAGTGTGTAAAGCTCCTTTAGGGGCTGTAAAAAAAAAAAAAAAAAAAGTCAATTTAGGCAACAGAAACTTTCTGAACAGATTTTAAGTAGTTGCAGATTTGCTAACATGTAAAAAGAATATAAACATACTAAAAGGCCCAATTAGCTTCCTTTTGCACATAAATAGGCATTTCTGTTTCAACGTCCTCATGCCTGGCTGTCCTCATCATGGTTATTCTGTATGTACTGTATATGAAACTCATGCTTCCATGTGCGTTATCTGTTGTTATGGTGGGCCGCCACCAGGGGGCAGTGCTGAGTTCATGGTTAACCCCATGATCCTACATTGGTTTCAGGCGCTCTTTGCAGCGGTAATGCGTCGCTATAAAGTTTTTTCTAACCACCCAACACACCCTGAACACTAGCAGAGCTTTATGTCTAAAGTTTGTGTAATTCGTACAGTTTTTGTCTTTCTCTTCATTCTTCTTCTACAATTTTTTTCTTCCTGTTCCTCTCTTCTTCCCTGAGTTCTTTCTGCTCAACACTGCCATCATGGTTTCTGTGGGTATTACTCCGCCATCTGCTTCAACTCCCATCAGCATAGCATCTAACACCTAACAGTTTTCTGTTGGTTCTGTTCAGTAAGTTTGAGACAAACAAGAAGAAAACTCAGTACTCTGAGGGAAGAACTCATTAGGAATAACATGTCAGTGACTCTGAACAGTAAATCCTGCTCCAGACATCGCCGATGTAGGTCCATCTGACTGAGTTGTCACTAGAGGCTTCCCAAGCATAGAGAGTAGCGTCAGGCCACAGTGTAGCATGTCTGTAATCCTCAAAATGTTCTGAATTACTTCCATTACTGGTGAAGACTTTGTTGGTGCCATTAAAGAAACGGAACAGAGTTTTTACATTTTCTCCAAAGCACTTTCTGTCCTTTTTATGGAGACTTTTCTCTTTGTTCATCAGAAATGCATCAACTAATGAGGGGTCTGTGTTCATAAAGTGAGGCTGAGAACCAACTCTGCTGTGGCTTTGTAGGGAGAACATAGTAGAGAGGGTTAAAAAAAAAACAGGACGAGATAAGATAGTGAGATACAGATATTCATATCGAAGCTTGCTTAACATTACTCATATGTTTGGTTTATATTCGCCTCTTGGGACACTACTACGACTGCTTTATCAGCTATTTGTCACAAAGTAATTTAATACATTGCGATGAAATTGGTCCAAGAAGTTGAGTTTATTTAGATGTGCTGGAATAAGATGGTTTGGAGGCTGATGAATCTGTTACTCTGGATTTATTTATACTTTTCAGTTTTGTTTCAGGCAAAGGTACAAAGATTTTACACCCTAAATAAATGTAGTTTTGTTAAAATGTTGCCGAACGATTTTTTTGTTGCACGAGCTTATTATTGAGGCTTTTTCCTGTTGCCGCTCTGTACTCATGGAAGAATAAAGCTGTCGCTGGATTAAAGTAATGGATAGGCATTTTTTTGTGAGTTCTGCTAACATTTCCGTAGGCCTACTGTTGCGGTAACGTCCTTACCTTGACCACAGCTGCTGTCATAGCGAAAGCAGGCAGCGACCTACATGGTGCCAAGATATTTTTAAAAGCTCTAACCCTTTAAAGCCCAACCAAGGAAAAACTGGCAAAGAAAAATATTTAAAATCTGAAGTACTTATTTCACCCTTTTAACAAAATGGGTTAAAAAATTTAAAAATTTTGGGGGGGCTTTATCTGCCATTCATTCATTCAGTCTTCTGCTTTCTGGCATCCATTAAGGGGCAGAAATCAAGTTTCATATTGTATTCTGCAGAGTTTTGAGTTTTTTCCATAAAGTGATGCAAAATGTCTTAGAAACACATGTATCAAATACGATACATTTGGATACAAGTGGTCGTCTAACTATTGTTAAGAGTGTTGGATATCTTCGGAAAAAACAAGCTTGCAAATGTTCAATAAGATAAAACATTCAGAAGAATTCAACTTTTAAATTGGCAATCAAAAATACCCATTACCAGTAATAAAACTATTTTCAGTTTTTGGGTGACCAGAAATCCCCTTGAGGACCCCAGGGTGTCCCCTATGGAACAATATGACCTGTGTACTACAGCTTTTCCTCCCCGCACATGAACTTTTGAATTTCAGCATCTGAATCACTCCGTCTGTAGTGTCATAACTTGTTTTTTAAGTACTCCTGACCTTTTACTTTTCTCCTGCTTTTGCTGTCAGATTTTTCCTTTCTGTCTTGGCTCTTGCTTCACTCTGATTCTCATTTCTCCATTTCATTATCTTACAGTGAAATGGGAAATGTAACCTTTGTTGAATTGAGGGGGAAAATATGTAAATAAGTGACTTTCACTTTTTGATTTGGAATATTAGAAGCTGACAAAGTAGTTTTATTCAACAACAAAGTAATTGTTTCAAAAAGTTGTCCACCTAAAGCAAAATATCTGGGTTTTTTTTTTTTACCCCACTTAAGTAATGGAAAATAACAAAACCGGATGTCCAGTTAATTTATTTACTGCTTTGGATGGGAACCTCCTAGTTAATCATTTACTTGTGAACTTATTCATAGACTGGCATTTTTATATATTGTTTACTTTCGTACAGGAGTTCCTGTAACCTATAACCTGCTATAAGGGGATTGTGTATAGCTTCCAAGATGTGAATGCAACTTCCATAATCCCACAACTTATGCACTTTATAGGTGTTACTTTCTAATATTATTAACTTAGATCATATGGTTAAAGGTTTATATCATTGTAGAAACATGGTAAAAATCTTAAAAAACATTTCTGATTTAGTACTGTCCTATTGTCTATACACCTGATCCATTAAGATACTTTTCTAGCAGGAAAACTTTCTTTGTGGACAGATTTCTTTGCTGGGGACTGTGTCATACTGCTCAGTACTTGATCTTATGAATCGTTATTTTTTATTGTATTTTATTGTTTTGTGTTTCAGCTGTGGGTATATATGGGGTGTTAACAAAAAAAAAGAAAAATTTGACGAAGTATGTGTAAATTTTTGCCTTTTACCGTTTCTGTTTTTTTATGCCTTCAACTCTTGACTAAAAATATTAAACAAAAAAATCCCAAAAACCTGTGAATCTTTGTTATTTATTTTTCTCTACATTTTACTCTGTACTTCCAGGAGCTCTGACCGAATGTTACGATGAACTGGGGAATCGATACCAGCTGCCAGTCTATTGCCTCTCTCCCCCCGTCAACATGATTGAAGAGCGCTCTGACGAGCCTGACGGTTCAGACCCGGACTCCGGGGCTGCGGACGCGTCCACGGGCAGCGCCAGCGACCCGGGTTCAGGTGGGGAATGCCAGCTCCGCCTCCGGCTCTCTACGGGTCGCGACCTCCGGCTGGCAGTCCGTTCCACAGACACGGTGGGCATGATGAAGCGCCGTTTGCAAAGTCAGGAGGGCGTGCCCGCCCCGACCCAGCGCTGGTTTTTCTCAGGTCGGCCACTGACAGACAGGTTGCGCTTGGACCAACTCAACATCTCCAGGGACTACGTAGTGCAGGTCATCCTCAGCCAGCGTCCGCCACCGGAGCCTGCAACCACACCGGGACACACGCCGGAGGCCTCCGGGCCAGCGGCGGTGGAAGGAGTGTCTGCTCTGCCTCAAGAGCAGACGCCAGTAGAGAATTAAAATCTCTCAGGCTGGCAGTGAGGAGAGGGCATACCACAGGCCTGGCAGCGTCAGAGAGGATAACAAGGGACAAGAAAGAATGAAAGCTAATTATTCTTTTCTCGGTTCTGCCGGGGAAAGCTTTGTTTTGGCGAATGTCGGCCGTCTGCCGGAGTACAAAGACTCTTCTATTGAGAAAACACTCTCCCTCTCAGTTTTACACGTTGAAATTTTGACTTTTTTGAAATCTTTTTAACTGTTCCTATGGAAACCAAACTACAAAAAGACACCTGTCAGATGGCTTAAAAGGGTTTTTAACAACACTGAGGTTTGAATGTTTCTGTGTTTTAATTTCCATTCAAGTTTTGTTTTTTAAGGAATGAATTTAGTTTGTGAGGCAACAGGGTTTGTAACACACTTTCATTACCTATGTTTTCAATTCACCGTTGCGAGACAAAGAAGATAATTTAACAATGTTACAGGTATTTGGGCATTTTGAAATCAGCTGATTTTCCCAGCATGCAAATGGCTGTGAAGGTTTGTATGCTAGATGCACAGATGTTTCCTCAAAAAGCTGAGGTTGGAGGATATGATGGTGTTTTTACCGAGCTGCTGCTGCTGGATGCAATACTTCACTTCACTCTGCTTCACAGAACAATCAAGTCAATCATGTGATAACAGTTTATAGATAGCCTTTGGGTGTGAGTGAGAGTGAAGTGTTTGTTTGCGTGTGGATGCTCATATGATCAGGACACAAACCGTGCTTGTTCGTGTGGCAAAAGGATGGACATCAGGCACACAGTTGCATATTTTGATTAAAAAGATAGAATGTTTTTAATTAAAATTGGACATTGTTTATATTCCTCCATCTCGGCCTGATTTCTTTCGGTTTATTTTCTTATTTTGTTGTCATTTTGTTATTCTGACTTTATATCCGTCCATACAGAAGCCAAGCTTCAGCCCCAGATTACAACAGAGACGCTCTATCCAGTTCACTGTAAACTAATTTATGACCCTTTAAAATCAAACTGATTCTAAAATCTACATTAGACCATTTCAAAATGAATGTGTTCATATTAACGCAGTACATAAACAAAATCAAATCCTCTGTGGGATCCTGAACATACAAGTACTAGTGGAGAGGAAGACTCAGAGAGACCTGTTGGTGGTGAAAAGGACAGAAAAGGAGCGCTCGATGAGCACCATAATTCCAGCCTAGCATAAAAAGAACAAACCTCCATGGTTCTTAAAGTTGCTCAGTGCACCATGGGATGTCTCTGAGCTGCCAAAGCTTTTTGCAGCATGTCTAAACGATGGTTCAGTTTGTAGCTTTATCTTAAAGGTAGAGAGGGTGTCTACCTTCCAAACCCAGATTGGGACCTGAGCTGCCTCTCAGGTATCTTGACAGGTTTGTGCTCCTTGTCACCACTTCTGAGCCAAGACTGTTGTCGCTTTTAGAGCTACTGTAATCGGAAGTCACCAGTGAGACGGCATCAAGACCAGAATCAAGGAAGTGATTTGAACATATTCTTGTTTTTTATGTTTTTTTCCATCAAACACCAAAATGTAGGTTTTATGTGGTGTTTTGACCAAGCTAGCCTTTTCCCAGCATGTTGAACTGATTACCTCCTGGTTCCAGAGTTAAAACTATCTTTCAGTCCTGCAGGGATAGTTTCTCATTTTTGAAAAAGGAAAATAAAAACTTTTACGGGAGAGTCCAAAGTTTCTCTTCTCCACCAAAATTTATAAGACTCATCTTTTTTGATTTGCATACTCTCACCAAAAAAGAATTAAAAAACAATTTTTTACCTATACTAACACATCCATATGAAACTGATATGCTTTGTTGAAAGAGCAAAGATTACCTTTTATAGAGGGGATTCAGTGTCAAATTCATTTTCCCCTTTCCTTATTTTAACTTCTTTTTTAATCCATTCACCCTAACCCTCTTGGCCTAACCCTAACCTAATCTCAAATTCCTTTGAAAAAAAAATCTTTATGAATCAACAAGGCTTAGACAGAAAAAAACTGCTGTAAATTTGTTTCTTACAACATAAAACAAATTAAACATCATTGAGCCAGGATTGTACGGAAGTGGGTTCTGTCACTTTGCCTCCGATTGATAACGTGCCCTGCTTACTTATCACAGGGATATTCCTTTGGCTGACTGGTCAGCACACATGACTTTTACCCAGGAGGTTGTGGGATAAACTCCCCACTTGGGTTCTCCTTTGTCCTGCCACACAAGGATGGGTCATGTCATATTAAATGTAGAGGAAGTAGGAAAGTTACTTGGTTGTACATTTTGAAAGTTATGCAGTTTAGGAATTGAGGACTGCGGGTTCTGGAAAGTGGCTTTTTTTTGACATGTAGGACTTGATTGAGGTTTGAGTGTTTTATATAATATACTCCCACCCCCCCAAAAACCCAATTATAATTATTAATTTGAGATAGCAACACGTGTAGCTATTTGAAATGTGTCGAGTTTCACTTGGAGGAAATGAGATGAGAGGTGATATTTCCTTTCAGAAACTGACCTGATCTCAAAACTACAGAGCGCACTCACTGAGCGAATACTCATCTAATGTCATATGCTGCAGGTTGAATTTAAAGAAATTGCTCTATATTTAAGCTTAAGGTGTACCATTTATAAGAAATGTCCTTGTTACGGAAACATTAGCACTAACAGAGGTAATGTTAAAAGTGAGGCTACAAATGAATAATGTTAATAATGGAAACTCCACACTTCAGGTGTTCAGGTGTTGACATCAGTTATTTTTCTCCTTGATATATAACGTATTTGAAAACCAGATCCTGTGGTCTTGTTCCTAAGTACTCTCATGACCATTTTTCCAAGCTACCTGTTCAGTTTTTCCCGATGACCATATAATGACACATTGTCATGTGTAAAAACCTCTACAGTTCCCCTTCCTGACAGTTTCTGCCTCTTTTGCTCTTCTTACTTCCCCCAACGATGACCAATGTGGCTACACAATAGAAAATCTCAGACTGGAATAAACAGCTGCACAATAGGAACTATGCATCTGTTGTTGACGTTTGTCATTTGACCTAGAAAGTAAGGCTGAGCAAAAATAGGTTTCAATGTAAATGGTGAATGTGCACAGACTGTATTTGGGCTTCATTATTCATTGAATTGCATTTTGGTATTTGTAATGGAAAGAACTGCTCTTCTGTCATCATCCATCATCAATTCAATTCGACGATGTTTGTATAGTACCACTTCATAACGCCATCTCAAGGCATTTCACAGACAATCAATTTAAGCCAATCTGATTGTCATACATCCATATATACAGCCTATGTAAGGAAGGTAAGAGTTAAGGTAAGGTTAATTTCAGTCAGTGGTTCCTCTTGGGGGATTCCATCAGCTTCTGGTATAAATACTGCAACTGCGTGCTAAACGCAGGCACATCGCAGAGCCAACTCACTGATCTGATATCAGGATCCAATCTGCAAGTGAAGGTAAGATCAACTATATTAAGCCCATTTATTTGAACTCTCATGTTTGTCATTTTGTTATAATAATGAATTTGGTGTATATTAATTCTGATATGTACACCAAACTCAGATTTAACTAAAAAAATCTGGCAATGAAATACAGTCAGAAAATATGTTTATGCCAGAGAAATCAATATGTATATCAATGTAGTATAT
>JAVQJG010114095.1:0-10963 GCA_036024015.1 Craterocephalus amniculus | reverse complement strand
TCATGTTGTGGACATGTACCGCCCAAAGTCATCCCAAAATTAGCGGGTCAACCCGGGTCTGGCGTTCACACCGCATGCCGATCGGAGCCGAGCCGTTTAAAGCCGATTTTAACCCGGGTTGACGCGGGTCGCTGAGCCTTTCACATTGCCACAAAAAGCCGATTGTACGCGGGTTTAAACGGGTTTTTTCACCAGTGTGAAAGGGGTAAAAGATTTGATTTACTCCAGATGGAACTCCAGGCTGTTTTCAGCACAGTAATGTGGAGCTGCTTGTATCATATATTTGGCTTTCAACAGTCCAGATTGCTTCTAGAGCAAGGCTATGTAGCCTAAATTAGAGATGGACATTTCAAGTTAAGACACCATTGGAAATTTACTTGGGTATTCAAGCAATCTTCAGATATAATCCCCCTCAGCAGGTGTTCAGTGCCAGCTGATGCCGTGCTGCAAGCATTGTTATGTACAGCTGGAACTTTTAGTTCTCAGTGTATAGTCGGCAAGGCACGCACATTAACAAGGATTCTGTCATGGCTTTGGTCTATAAAACAGCACTGTGTGTTTTCCAGTTGAGTACATATTGACATGTAATGGTTAATTGCAACCCATGGTAAGCACTGTCCATGAATCTGTGGTGAGAAACAGCTTGTCAATATTTGCTCAGCTGGATGGCCAGGTCTTACATGTATGACAGAAACTACATGTGACACTGAAGATGATGTAACAGACACCCAATTAGCTTTTTTAAGAGTGAGATGCTACGGCTGATTTTTCAGGAACTGACAGAGCTTGAGGTTTAGACCAGTTTGGGCAAGAGATTACGGATTAAATGTTAATTTGCAACATTTTTTTAAACAAGGACGTTAAAAACAAATTATCATGTTATTTACAGCCGTTTATTTAGAGCAGAGGCTGCAGTGTGAGGCTTTAGGCAGATTAAAGTCCTTTAAATCACGGTGCTTTGAAGGGAGCCTCATCTTGAAGAATGTGCAAACACAAGGATTTCTCAGACTTGATAGAAGAACCCAAACAAATTCTCCCTAATCTTACTGATCACACTCATTAAACATCAGGTTAATGGTAGTAGGGCGCTCATGGTTTTTGTTGCTTTGGTTTAATTTTGCACAAAGTGCAGCTCAGTAGTGTATGTTTAGAAAGGAAATCTGCATCATGTGACCTGTTTATCAAAGAAAATGTCACATCAACCAGGCAAACACATCACGTGAACAGAACTGCAGAAAAAAATTAAAAAGAGGAAATAAATAAATAATCAATACCGGCCTTCTGAACTGGAGTCATGATACATAAATCCAGACAGGCCAGATACAAACAAGCCCAATAGTGCGTTTGTGTGGATGACAGTTGGACAGATGAGCAGCAACCAACAGATAATTCACACTGTCAGCCGCGTTGCAGTATTAGACCCACACCAGCCATCTGCACAAGGGTGACATTAAACCAGCTGGGCAATGATAAATTGACCTAATGACGTCAAAGTATTAAAGTGTTTGCCTCAGAGATGTTCTAGAACTGCCCATTCCTTTTATTTATTTATTTGAAATGGACAGTGTAAATTAATATATTAACAGACAAAAACTGTTGTAAATATGCCAGATTAAATTTTCATCCGTAGTCCCATGACAAAAAACAAAAGAAAACCAAACACTACCAATAAAGCAAAAATAAAATGCAAAACCAATAAAATATAACATTAATAAAATATTAAAATAAACATGAGTTGTGGTGTTATTAGTGATACTGTGATTTCAATTAACTGGCTGCTTTAGTTTAATGGTTTTCATAAGCTGTAAGTTCTATAATACACATAACTTCACAATCAGCTTGTCAGAGTGGTCTGCAAACATGATTGCAAAACAGGAGGAAAACTGTTTCATTTTGCAACAGTGTTGTGTGGCCAGTAGGAAGTTACAGGTTCAGCTCCCCCTAGTGGCCAAAAAGTATCCCTTTAAATTCTATAATGGTTTGGTACATATCCAAAAACTCATACCCACACATACACACCCACTCACATAAAAACATGTACATTTGATATATATATATATGTATATATATATATATATATGTGTGCACACATTATTAAATTTCCATAAAGTAATCATGCTTTCAAGGCGCTGGGAAACAGGTTATACTTTTAATGAATATTGTGAACATTTTTTACAGTTCAACCAAACTTCAACATTTGAGCTTTTAAGATTCACTTAATATGAGTGACTGGTGGTGGAAGCACTGACATTTTTATAGCTTTTGATACAGTTCTGTTATCATTAGTCAATCAATCTGACATCTGGGTTTGACTCTCCTGAGAATGCTATCTGTCCTGGTTTCTTCTAACAAACCATCTGAGCCTTAAGATTCTGTAATCAAGCAGCGAGTCACGTCAGAGCCTTTCCGCCAGCGAGTCAGATAGACACAGATAGAATTCTCAAATCAAATAAAACTTTTCATTTTACATAGCTTTCTGCTGTTTCCTAGCTGTTTGTGTATTCGAGGTAAAAAGCCTGGGTTTCCTGTGCATGAACAAAGCATTTTACTGGTTTCAAAGGGCCAATAAATCCGCCTCATCAAGTCCATCTGGTAAAAACTTCCAGTGCCAGGGGGAGTTGGAGCATAGGCTGAATATTGATCGAACCAATCTGAAATATTTGCCTCCTTAGAGCAGTTGACATACACGCCCCCGCATGATTAAGTGAACAAAGTAGCCCGCAGAGTCCACTTATCGAGCCAAGTTCATTTCTTGACTGCCCTTACAGGTGTAAATTATCGTAGCATTGACCCCTGCAGGGGAGAGAATGAAGACGTATGCAGTTTTGAAACAGAAGAAAAGAGATGATTTTCATGGATATTTCCTTTTTTCTTTGTGTTTCAAAGAAACAACCTTTGTTTCCAGTGCTTTTGCTGTTGGCATTGACATTTCAGATTTTGAAGACTTTTTATTCTGCTTTTTGTTTTTCCCAGTATTTTAGCTCATTTACAAATCTGAGAGGTCTAAGTAAAGACAGGGGAAAGCAAGTTCGGTCACTCGAGCAGTCCTGCAAGTTTTAGATGTCTCCCCACTCCAATGTACCTATACAAATTAAATGAAACCAAAAACTTAGCAAGTTCATCTCAGGCCAGAACTTATGTAGTCAAGGCTTTTCCCTTCGATCTTCCATTGGATCACCTCAACAAACCTTCGCCAAATACCTGCCAAAAGTTAGGGTACAAGTAGTTTTAAAAAATGTTCCTCCTAAGGCCTTGTTTTCGTTTAACTGTGTTGGAAAACATTGTTAGGTTAATGACAAGTGACAGGAGCCATTTGTACGGACTTGGGGGGATTGGGGGAAACAACTGTGCTGCAATGATTTACACCAAGCTGAGATACAGCTTTGAAACTACAGATGTATTCTACAAGAAAGCCTTAGATTCTTCATACGTTATTCTTCAGACTACATTTATTAGTAAGTAAAGCAGTGTTACATCACTTCCAGCCTTAACCCAATGCTTTTAACTTGTTTTGATGGTGAACTAACATTTATTAGAACATTTCAGATTATTCCTGTTTCTCATGCACTGTCAAAGATTGGCTCAGCAACCAGTCGTTTTTTGCATTAAAGGTACTTCATCCAGCACAAAGGTAGCGTCAGGCTCAATTACACACCTGACTCAAACAATGTGTCGTTAAGAGCCTGCCAGGCAACTATTTCATTTGAACCAGCAGGGACACAACGAAAACCTGCAGGACACTAGTTCAAGAGATTTGGTGCTGGCTGTTTTAGATTGTCCATTGTGCAGTATTTGATCTTATATTGACCACAAAATGTGGAAAAGTAGTCATAGTGACAGAGAACTGAACAATTGAACAATTTTTATGTATCAGGAAAAAAAGGTTATGTGGTTCTAACCAGGCCTTCCAATTAGGTAAAAACAACAATTACATGCTATATTACACTGCCATGATGTATTTAAGCACAACTAAGCCCCCGAGGCACGGCATGATACTGTAGCTGTAGCCACTGTTGACTTTAAGTAATCATTCCATGTATGGTACTGTATTACAAGGTTCTCATATTGTGTCACATTGTGTGATGGATTTGTGGCTGCTCCTCAATACACTGATTCATTTCAATGAGGTTTGTTGACATTTTTTGTGCATATGTTAAAATACTGCCTCATTTCGATTAGACTGGGTCATTAAAAGGCCTCAATCTTCTTTTCATGTAGACTTACGTTTTTGATCATCATCCTGCTACATGACCCAGTTTTATCCAATCTGTAGCCGTCAGACAGACGGTCTCACATGAGACTCTACTGTACAGTACAATACCTCCATGTCCAGAGGAGTTTACAGTCCTGCAAGGTATCAAATGTCTGTAGCTACATAACAAGCCCAGAGAATCAGCCCATCACCACCATGCTTGACAATTAGTATGAGGTGTTTGTGCCAATATGCTGGGTTTGGTTTTCACCAAACATACTGCTGTACATTACGACCAAACATACTTGTGCTTTCAATTAGCCATTCCTGGCTAACCCTCTTAATTTCTATAGAAGCAGAAGTAGTTGTACTTAACACGCTGCTTCTGCTTTTTGACTTAATTTTCTTTAAATAAATCATGACATAGCTGTGTATCATGTATTATTTGACAAAATGTGTATTTGTATACATCAGCATCAACAAACTTCATTCTGCTTTACCACCTTTTGGTATAAGATGCAGACAGGTATCCATCTATTAGGGATTCAGGAATGGTTTTGGTCATGTTCATGAATTACGCCATATTTAAATGTTCCTCAACAATAAATAGTCATGGCTAAAAAAAAAAAAGGATTTTTTTTTATTTGACAGGTTCAGTCTGGAAATGCCATGGTGTTATATAGCTGTCATACTGAAATCAGTAATGATGAAGATGATACCCTCAAACCAGAGCACTCAAAAAGCTAATGGTGGTTACACAAGGGGTCAGACTCATGATTCTTCTTCTCTGTGTCACTTCCTGCTACTGACCGGAGCCAGCTGCCACTGTCAAACTGTGCGCCCGCCAATTACTGCTCCAGCTTGAGGGAATATTGTTGGACAATAATAGCAATGCCACTCCTAGCCTGCCAAGCCGTAATTGTTGGGCTCCAAATGGACCCTCGATTGTCTTTGTTGCTTTTTGGATGCCTGCATTATGAGAAGGGAGGAGAATGTGTGCTTTTCATTGTTCTTTTACTCTGTATTATTTTTGTATTCTTTTTATATACTTAACATGAATGGCTTGGCATTTGTAGTACTTTGTGGTTTGGATGTTTTGGGTGATCCCAGAAAAAAACACTCTCTTATTGTAGATTATGGAGATTACTACAATAAAAGCAAAATGTTTTTCTTATTCTAGGTGAGAAAAAAATCAAATTGAACTGTCTGGGTAGAGAGAAAGAAGAGCTATAGAAATGACCTCAGATACAGAAGCCTCCATCCTTTTCTGCCCCCCTGCAGAATGAACCAGGCACCCACCAGTGGCTTTGAAGAGGATGTGGGGGCCAGAACAACTCATCATGTCATGTACCCTGAAAGCGCTATAGACTTGGATAATACCACCAGTCTGGTACTGATCCCTTTCAAGACTCTGGACCTGCAGTGGATCATTAGTGCTCTGACTACTGGCACTATTAAACAGTAAGTGTCCTCAGTGGAAATGAAAGTTTCTTTTAAAAAGAGGTGCAATAGATGTATGTTATGTGAAAGCCTAGTCTGCAGGTAAGGATGTCCAATCTTCTGATATGAAAACTGAGGACATTGTCAGTTCAGCGGTCAATGTCTTTCAAATGTCTGATTCCATCATTGAGGGGTATCCAGTTCTTTATGGGATTACCTTTGTATGACATGTATGACATTACCAGAGTAAAGTTCTCTTCTGTAGATCATATGTCCAAGCTGGAAGATGATGGAAGATATGTTTGAGTCTAATTCTGAAAGCTTGAATCCTATAGAATGATTATTCTTATCCCAATAACGTTCAGAAAAATACGAGCAGAACTTACTCAATTATAACAGATTTATTGACAAAAATAAGCAGCCAGAATGAAACAAGCAATAATATGATATTTAGCACAGAAAACATACAAGAAAGGACATAGAGCAAGCTATGACTAAATACAATAAAATATGTTATGTATGTGTGTGAATGGTTCAGATCAATGATTTATCATTAAAATTTATCTCATGAACAATCAAACATGATGAAGTATCTCCTGAAAAGAAAAGACATTGTTATGGACAAGTAGAAGAAAATTAAGAAAATGACATCTGGTCACAAGTATGATATTAATGCATTTATCAATTGCAATACCTTGTTTGTTGTGCACAGACTTGAATGTCCATGTGGTCGATTTTATATTGGGAGAACTAAGCGCAAACTTAAGGCAAGATTAGCTGAGCACAAGCCTGCAATCAGAACTGGTAACCTTCAATATCCTATGGCGGCCCATTACAAAGAGGTGAATCACGGCAGTTGTGATTCTCTGAAAATGTCAGGCACTGAACATGTGGCAAATTCTATAAGAGGTAGTGATGGACTTAAAAAACTATTACAAAGAGAGTCCTTCTGGATTTACACATTGAAAGCGACACAGTTTCCAGGCTTAAATGGAGAACTAGATTTTTCCCCATATTTGTAATTCTATTATTATGATTTATTATATTTTTGTTCTTTTTGTTTTTTCCTAATTTGGAGATACATTATCTTTGGTACTTCTAATTGTTCACTTACTGTCATTCTATGTAGATACTATACATTAGTGTTTATTTTATTTTTGTTATTTTTTTGTGATTTTGATGTGATGATGACTTTTAAGTGTTGAGCTTTTCACATGTCTATCTCTTTGTCATTGGCAGGTCATGCTGATCATGTGACCACTTACCTGCACAAACCAAGCAGCAGTTTATGATTGTCTATTTAGCAGAGATTAGAGCAGACTGACAAACATTTTGCTATGACCCTGATGAAGGCCTCTTAGGCCAAAACACGTAGGCAGTTTTATATTTTTCTATTTAGCCATGTTACAATAAAGGCTTTTTAAACTTTAATCCTCATGAGTGCCCCAGGTTTTCTTCTTCAAGTCTACTGGATCCCTCACTGAAGAGATCCTTGGGTGTTAGTTCAACAAAGGTCTAAAAGTTAGGCAAAGTGGCCTTCGACCTCCAAAAGATATTTCTTGAGACCTGGTTCTTGTAAGAAAGCGTGGTCATAAATTCTTTGTACTTATCAGGAAAGCTGCAACAGGAAGAGGGATAGGAATACAGACAGTTTAGGATGATACTTTGGTCTCCCAGTCCTTGTAAGAAAGAAGGGAATAGTCTAATTCCAAAGTTATTTTGTTAATCCTGCCACTTAACGCTACTGTATGAAGAACCTAAATGACTCAGCCATGAACCAAATTGTGAGAGAAGTGCTCAGAGCATCTCTAACGCAACATGCATTGTGAGGTCATCCGTATAAACTTGACTTGTTAGCAAAGCCGAGGATGACCATTCAACCTCCAGCAATGTTCCTGCATTATCTTTTACTCCACGGAGGAGCTAATGTAGCACAGACTGCTAAAAACATAAATTCTTTCAATTCCAGAGAGGTGTAAGGCAAGTAGAAGTGCTCACACCTCATACCTCCTCAATCCTGTCCACTTCCAAACGATTTCAATGGGAGCATGAGCTTCAGAGGTTTGACTTCATAGCAAAGGAAGCATGAAGTGTGGCCTATTGTCCACAGAAAGATGTGGCAGAAGGATTCACTGTAGGAAGAGGACAACCTGGTAGTCAGTGTGCTGCTTTGGGCAATGTTCTGCTTTAACATTTCTCACCTACTTAAACACGGCTGCTGACCACACACACACCTCATTGTGGTAACAGAATGACCTGCTGGCAGTGGTAATGCAACATTTCACTGTGTAAAAATTGATCAGCAGCGGTTTCAAGAACATGACAAAGAGTTCAAGGTCTTCGCAAAGAGCCATAAATTCCCCAGATCTAAGTTTAATTGATACCACCGGCATCCTATGACTACAGTACATAAATATAGTCTTTTCTCCAGTCAGGGAGTGGTCATGACTTCGTTCAGCCCAATTTATTTTTAAGTTTCAGGTGTAGAATCCCTGAAGAATCCTATCCGTATCGTTTGACCATGTTTCTGTTCTGCCAAAGACGGCACCGCTCTGACCTTTAACGCCAAGCAATTAACACATGGCTGATTAGCTTATTAGCACAGCTTAACCAAGATATTTGAGGCGACAATGATATATACAGCACTGCTTTTCCTTGCATGAAGGAAACAGTTCCTACTCACTGATATTAGGCCATGTTTACGTGACAGAGCAAAACGCAACGTTTGTGTTGCGATTAAGCCTTTCCTATGCACGCTAACAAAAGTGCAGAGGGGGACAACTCTGATGCTTTGAACTTGAGGACGGTGTCCAGCGGATACGTTTAAAGCCAAGGTGAAAGCTCTTAACTAAGACAACGTCACATCTTCAAAGTTTTTTGCTTTCTTAAAACATCATTTACTCATCAGTCGGCGTGTATGTCACCAGCGACGATGTCGTCAGTTTAACGAGGATGTAGTAGGAACTATTGTAAACACGGGCTGTATTGTTGCAAGTTGTCACTGCCATCTAAAGGCCTGGGATGAGTAATACATCATATTCACTCAATTTGCAGAGTCGTGTCAACAACACTTGTGTTTATTTCGCCGTCATATAAGTGCTTTTTTTTATTCTGTAAAGGGGAAAAAATAAAATTTGGTATCAGTGTTGTCGTGTAAACGAGGCCTGCCTGATGCAGCTGGAGACTGAGGAGTAGTGGAGACTATGTTCATGTCTCTGTTGGGAACATTATGCCAGGGCAGGTGTTGTGTTCACTGGCGGCAACAAGGCAAAAAACAGTCGAGTCAGTACAGTACCAGTCTGATGATATATCAGATATACAGTATATGTCTGAATATGCTTATCTAATTACACTGTAGTTTTCTTAATAGTGTTGTAGTTAAAAAAAAAAGTAATATCTATGTAACACGTTATACAAGCAGTATTTTTTACGCTTTTTAAAAATATAAGAGTTTCGCCATTTTCTTTTTCAGCAACATTAATACTAATACGAACAAATTTATTTTGAACAATTAAAAAAGTAGAGCAATACAAAAATATTTGTCAAGACAAGAAAAAAATAAAAGAAAGAATAAATAACAATATTGCTTGAACAAATCAAAATGTTAACCGGTTCGAAAAAGGAGTGGGAAGAATACTTTTGTGTGTACAGTTGTTTTTGGGAAAGCAAATTTAATACATTTCTCATATTTTGTTCATAACATAGACAAAGTGATTGCAAAAACATGTAAGAATTATATAAGACATGTTGCTGCCTATATATGCTCTGTTTTTATGCAGCAACATCTGTGTGTGTATTATTGTGTCCTTTGAATATCACCAAAGGATTTCAATGTGAGGCACACTGGCCTTTTAACCACTTTTTTCTCTCTGTTCTGGCAATTTAAAATCTGCTACAGCATTATTATGCATGCTGCATGCACTCCACTCCCAGATTCATTTACACTTTAAAACACCAGATTGTCATCCAATCACACACACTTAGTGGTGCTATTTGTCACATTGCCATAGCAAAGATAATCACTCTGTTTTAATCTTTCAGTAAATTTTATCTTCAGCAGCTTTATTCTCATTGACCCGTAATCATTAGCTTTAATACTGGACCTCGAGAAAAAAATGGAGCCATGAACTGCCAATTAATGCCACAACCAATAATTCAGTCATGCCAACATGTTTGATAGCTACAGAATCCATTTCAATGTTACCCATAAATGTGCAGTTTTCCCCCTGCCAAAGCAATAATACTGCATCATTAAACTTAAACTTTATTGGCAGTAATGTCATCTGTAGCCCAACAGCTTTCAGATCTGAAGTGACAGGCTGTGAATATAGTAACATTTTCATATATTTTTTATTTATTTATTAAATATGACAGATCTGGACTGAGTAAGTACTTGGCATTTCTAATTCTGCTTTGGAATTTTATAAACCTTCATATTTAAGCTTTTTTTAATCAGGAAGGTGGTGTACAGATAATATATTACGTTTAATTTTGCACATTACACTGCCTCTGTGTGTTCTCCGCACTGCAGTTTGAAGTTGTTTCTTAAGACACTTTTTGTGCCAACTGAATAATGTCTCCTCACAGAACCTGCACATACCTCTATTCAACTATTCAGTGTCTTTGCTACCAGCTTAAAACCAGATGCTCTCGTGTGATGAATGGTACAAAATGCTAAAAGAAAACAGGAAATAAAAAAACTGACTCCAGCCTGACTTCAAAATCTTTCATTTTATGCATCATTAGTCACATTTAAATGAAGTCAGGTAAGCTTGTATTGTGATTATGTGTTGTAGGATTTTGTTAAAATCCTTTTTTTCTTGTGTTACAGAACATATTTACCTGTTATTCCCAGGATAAAGGCAAACAAAGATAAGGTGAGTTCATACGTTTTAATCAACAGCCTTTAGGCCAAGAGTGTTAAGATAAGGTGTCACAAAAGCACGCTCTCTCATTTACATGTAATTGGGGAACATCAAATTGTAAAACAATAGGCATTAATTAACTTGTGTACCATCTTGCCATATGCAGACTGTTAATGCAGTTTAATGGGTCTTACATTAGGTTCTTGTGATGCAATGTAATTTGCAACATATTGAAGTATGTTGCAGATTTTTACTGACATATCACATCACATTTTTATCCTGCTTTGTACCAGCCAACCTTTACACCACTGCTCACTTTTAGATTATTTATAGTATAGCATGTACATAGGGCTGCACGGTGGTGTAGTGGTTAGCACTGCGGCCTCACAGTGAGAAGGCCGCGGGTTCAAGTCCCAAGTTGGTCTGATTCTGGCTGAGGAGGGGTTTGACACTGTGGCCTTCCTGT
>JAVQJG010114076.1:0-10260 GCA_036024015.1 Craterocephalus amniculus | reverse complement strand
AACTTTCCAGCAGAATGAAACATGTTTACAGCCTGGTACAAAAACCATTTTAGCTTTAAAAGCTCAGCTTTACCTTCATGACACCTGTGGGGGGAGGAAAACATTCTGACTCATTCCTTTAGATGTTATTTATTCCTGAAATTATTCATAATTAGGGGCGTGTCCTTTTGATTGACAGGTGCCAGATATCCTGGTTTTACGGTTTGTACGTTTATTTTCCCGTCTGTGTTTCTGACTCGGGTCCGTGCTCCAGGTTCAGACGACCCGTGTGTGTGGGAGCTGGTCCACAGCCGGTCGGAGGTGGAGGGCCGGCCGGAGACGGTGTTCCAGCTCTGCAGCAGGTACCGTCGTCGTCTGAACATTAGTTCATCTTGTGCCGTGCACACGGATCAGCTGATCGGTGTTCGTGTTGCAGCGGTCTGGAGACGAAGGCCGGCGTCCTGCGAACGCTTCGCTCGCTGCTCCGAGACCGAGGTCCCGCCGGCTCCCTGAGGAGGACGGCGCCGTCTGCAGCGGAGAAGACCGCCTCCTGGAGGAAGAGGCAGCACCGTCGCCCCCCCAGGACGCCCCCCCAGCAGCCGGAGCCCCGCGGAGGCGACGGCGTCCGGTCGGAAACCTGCTCGGAGCCTCTGCTGCCGAGCCACGCCGCCGCCTCGGGCAGGAGGACCAGACTCTGCTCCCTCACCAGCGAGCTGGAGGCTCAGCTGCAGAGGCTGCACTTCAGCGAGGGGGGGCGGGGGGCGAGCGGGGGGGGCGGCGAGGAGAAGAGGCGGAGCTCAAGCCTGAGGCAGGGAGAACCGGCGGACCCCATCAGCCTGCTGGAGCGGGACTTCAGCGTGCAGAGCATGACCTCCATGATCAACGAGGACTGCTTCTACGACCCGCGGCTCGGCACCCAGACACCGCTGCAGGGACACAGCTAGCACGCTAACAGGCTAGCACGCTAACAGGCTAGCATGCTAACACGCTAGCACGCTAACACGCTAGCACGCTAACAGGCTAACACGCTAGCACGCTAGCACGCTAACGAGACCGAGGTCCACGTGATGACCCGGGAGATGCACACAGATTGGCTGGGATGATGCTCCAGAACTTCCAGATGATCCGGTCCGGTGGTCTTCCTCAGAGAAACATCTGGAACATCGAGAGAAACAAAGCCGAGACAAATTCTACGCCAAGAAGACGAACCTCCAAGATCCACTGAAGCTAAAAATTCCAAACGTTCAGGAAACATCTCAGGCTGTCGGAAAAGTTTGACAATTTCTTTTTTTAAAAAGCCAAGATTTTTTAAACGACGTCCAGAAATTCTGGCTTCAATTTGAAAAAAATTTGACTTACTTTCTGTAATGATTATCAAATTTCCTCTCCAAAAATTGTTCAAAATTTAAAAACAAAGGATTTCAAATGAAATTATAATTAAATACAAATGAGTGTAGACACTGTTAAAATAATATATCTTACCAATCATGTGAAATTTCATTTATTTATCCATAAAAAATCTGACAAAGTGTCAAAGAAATTTGAGAAACATAAAATCAAAATTCTGCAAAGTGAAGTTGTCTTTTGGGGATTTTGAGTCTCAGAGGCTGAAAGTGATGAAACTTGTGAAACCAACTTCTGGAATAAACTGGAAATTCTCCTGGAAGTAGACCAATGTGGATTATGACTCGTCTCTCGCTCTAAACGGCCTTTATTTTTAGTTTTTATGGACCAAAAGGACTACAGATTTATGGATCTTTATTTTTTTCTCTTTGGTTGTAAATATTCTTCTGTGTATATTTTGTTTTCCAGCCGACATTTCTGTTGGTTTTTGTGACAAAAGCAGTTTCTGGTAAAATCTGGAGCTGCTGCATCGAATCGAAGCCTTTGTTTTTCCTTTTCTGTATTTATATTTTCTGTCATCTGTATTTCTGTTGGAAAATGTTTGGATTTTAAATTAACTTCTTCATTTATTTTATGAATGTTGAAAATATTTGGTAATTTATTTTCTTAAATATCGTTGTACGTCTTACTATGACGGGATTCTGTCCAAATTCAATAAACTGATTTAGATTTCATTGAAGAAATCTTCAATTCAAAGTATTCGGCTGAAAGAGTTCAATTTAAAGAAACGTAAGCAGTGTTGTAAGTTTCTGCATTCTCCAAGCGGGAATAAATACTTTTATTTTGAAAGATTCACAGGAAATACATGTTATATGTAACAATTGTTTTTATTTGACTGTTGTAGTTCTCACTTGTGACCACAAGAGGGCATAATGGCGGGCTGTTAGTGTAGTTTGACTTCTGTCCCATCAAATCACACTCAAAAGTCTTAAACTACTACAAAGTAATAAAACGTATTTTAATATTTTCATAGAAGTTACTATTAGAAGGAAATGAATTAATGTCTGCTAAATGACAGTAGTAGTAGTAGTAGTAGTACTAGTAATTAGCCATCAAGAAGGCTGACTTAATTCATACTGGTTCATCACTTTATTGATCTGCTGGGCAGAATATGACACAGTAGGTCACCAGACGAATAGATAAATTAATGAGTATTAGGAAACATATTTTCAATAGTTAGACTGGACTTTATGTCAATGTGTAGTACACATTTATATTATTATTGTGCTCTCCAGCAACTAGCAGGCGATATGCACCTTCATAATCATACTCTACTTCATACAAAATTGACTCCAAAAGCACATGTGTACAAAAACTGATGATGATTTATGTGATTTCAACATTTGAGCAAACGTAATTACAGCCTAGTTCCAACTTTGTTATAACAAATAGTTACCTGTTGTTGGTTTTTGTTTGTTTTTTAACAAATACATATCGTTTTAAGAAATGTAATTGCGTACTGTGACCACAAGAGGGAGACCGATACTAAATGTGTAAAGCTAGCAGTAAGCGATCACAGTACTACTTCCGGTTAAATAAAAACAAAACTGCGGTTTATCTATTTAGAGAAAGAAAATCAACCATATTTTGTACCTTTTTTAGCTATGATTATGATTAACCTTATTTGAAGTAACATATCATGGAAGTATCATTTGCGGATGTAATCACCTTCGTTTCATACCCAAGCTAGCTTTATTTTAGCCCCGTTGCTAACAGGTGTCTAGCTACTGTGACCTGTCAAAGCCGCAAAATATATGAATATTCCGATGTATTTTATAGTGTATTTTAAACATACGTTTCCTTAAATATTTGAACAGAAGATAACTTTCGTTTTCATGACAAATAACTCCAGTTTAGTTAAACTTGTTAGCTGCTAGCTTGATCTCAAGTCATTGTATGGACGTATTCTGGCCACAAGGGGGCAGACAAGAGTCATCAAAAATAATATTTCCCACAAAACTTACGTTATTATATTACAGTAAATTGGCCAGATTTTTCACCTTTCCGTTGAATTTTTTTTTTCTTTATTTCAAAAAACTGTATGGTGGCGTGAAAAGAATTTATTCCATTACCTTTAATTACTTTTATGCAGCTGTGCCGCGTGCAAAGCTTTTTTATTTTTTTTTAAGGTCACTTCTGCCAAACGGATGCCTGGAAAATGTTTAGAGCCCCTGAACCCAATGCGATTGCCAACTTTATATCATCGAGCGGTGACAACAGGATTAGTTAGAATTCGCAGTTTGCTGCTAGTGCAGAAGATTTATTTATTTATTTATTTATTTTAAAAGCTCGTCCCTTCCTCGTCTGTTGCAGCTATTTGCGATGCGCCAACAGAACATGCGACAGCGGGTTTTTCCAAATGAAAATTGTAATGTATTTTTGCCTGGTTACGGGAAAAAAAGAAGAAAACGGAGAGAACATTAAAAGGCCAATAATGTGGTGAGTAGTGCAGCTAATACTGAAGCTAATTTAGCTCTGAGCAGCGTCGTCTGTCAACTACTGAACAAAGCTAACTTAATTAAACTTTTTCCTTTAATTTAAATCCAGTCAAGCTTTATTCCGTGTTATAAAAATTATTTAAAAATGTGTATGCAGTGAGGTGCGTGGACGAAAGCTGTTTTGTAGTATCTGCCGTTGCTGTTTATATATTTTTATCTTCTAAATGTTTAGAGTTGGCTTCATGCTTTTATTTGCCATATTATGCTCTTAATGTAATTCTAATGACCCATAAAGTTTGTTTCAGTAGCTCATAGTTTAATCTGTATTGGAATCATGTTAAATCACGTTGTCCCATCTAATTTAATACAGCCTAAATAATGAATTAAAATTCAGTAGAAGAACCGTGTAAAGCCAATGAGGTAATCTTTTTCTTGAAAGATATTTGAGCAAGCCATAGAATCTTCACACTTTCTAAATTTATACTTAAAGTTGTTATTTAAATGTTTTTTAATCATGTATTTTTGTTAAAAGTAAACTTTATTAAAAGTCTCAGAGCACTGACAGGGGGATCCCTGTACATTTTTTCCGCGACTCAGTGAAAACAGTAAAATCCCTTTTGAATTAAGTTATTTTATTTCTACATTGGTTGTAGATCTGGCTGATGTAGTTACCAATTATGACCACCAGATGGAGACAATGAGAAACATATGCCTCGACTTAGAAATAAGCATGTCCATGGTTATGTCCAGTAGGATTTAGAAAACAACAGTTGCTATAGAACAAATATTTACAAACTTTAAGTTATAAAATACGTTATTTATTTCAATTAAAGTTTTTTTCCTTTGAAATAAAAAGCACAATTGGTGTAATTTTTGTGTAATTTCCCCACCAGAGAGATACCAACACTGCAAACCTCAACCCGGGATAGATGCCTTCATGGGATTCAGGAAACAATGGAATAAGTAAGTTAATTTTTGGTCCTTTTCATTTTTATGTTTTTGGCTTTTTAAAAATTTCTTTTCTCCTATCTCCTATCATTTTATTAGTATTGGATGCAGCAATCAGAATATTGATTGCTTTCATCCTGCTCAGGTAACCACAAGCTTAATTTATTACAAATGACATCTAAGATTAAACAATTCCATAAATAAAATGGCTAATTTAATAAACCTATTATTTGTTTTAGTAAAACACTTTTTGTTGTTCCCCATTTACATTCAAATACACTAAGTTTTTAATGGTTATTTATTTTTATTTGTGTTAATTCAAAATGTGCAGAAAGCGGATTTTAACAACCGGACCTGTAGACAAGTTAAAAAGCAACTACATACAGGTTTATCTGGATTATTATTATTTGCGCTGCGCCAACAGAACAAGAAAGAGGCCAATTATGTGGTGAGTAGTGCAGCTAATACTGAAGCTAATTTAGCTCTGAGCAGCGTCGTCTGTCAACTACTGAACGCAGCTAACTTAAATAAAACTTTTTCCTTTAATTTAAATCCAGTTGAGCTTTACTCCATGTTATAAAATTTATTTAAAAATGTGGATGATGCAGCTTTCAGTTGAAGGTTTTTATTTCTTTTAAATTAAAAAGGACAATTATTGTAATTTGAATGCAATTTCCCCTCCAGAGAGTTGCCAAGACCTCAACCTGGTACAAAGGCCTGCATGGGATTAAGAAAACAATGGAATTTTTATTTATTTTTTCTCCTCTGCCATTTTTATGTTTTTGGCTTTAAAAAAAAAAATTATTTCACTTTCATTTCATCTGACTCCAATCATGTCACACCGAATTTAGAAATATCTTTTTATTTATTTACTTATTTTTTAAGTTGTTTTTAGAAAAGCACTGGCAGTGAAAAGTATCACTATGGCTTTGTCCTTTGATTGTTAAATAATTATTGCTTATATTTTAGTGAAAGGAAGGGTTGGATGCAGCAATCAGAATATTGATTGCTTTTATCCTGCTCAGGTGACCACTAGCTTTATTCATTAATTCAATTTATTAATATTTAAGCTTTATGTATTACAACCGAACCTGCAAACGAGTAAAAAAAGCAACTAAATTCAGTTATATCTTGATTATTTTAGATCTGTTTTCAGTCTTTTTGTTTCCTGCTGCATCCCGGGACGGGGGGGACGGATAAACTCCCTTCTGGGAAGCGTGAACATGAACGATGTGACCGGGATCATGTTTAATTTTCCCGGTGGGGAGTTGTGCTGCGACCACACGCTGACCTGTGAGAAACCATGTACGAACGCTTTTCCTCGCGGTTCAGACCTCAGGCTGGAGGTGGGATCAGGTCCGGGTGGGACAGATGGTCTCTGAGGACATGCAGGGAAAAATCCAAACGTGTTCAAGTGAATAAAAAAAAAATCAAACCAAAATCTGAAGAAAGTCCTGATCCTGGACCTAAAAAATCCAGTTTTAAAGACCTGCTTTGCTTTCATAAAACTGTAAAGAAAGCATAGAATAAAACGTGTGTGTGTGCAGCAGAGATAAAGCTCTTCATTCATTTCTCCGTCTGGCTGCAGGCGCTCCGGGGGGGGGGGGGGTTTCTGCCAGATGGTTTAATTCAGCTCCAGATAATCACTGCTTCACCGCGGGGTCAGAGGTCAAACTGTTGGCTTTTAGGTGAAGCTAATTTCAGCCACGTTGGATTAAAGATGCAGGAATCACAGCTTGTTACAGTCTGAGAGAAAATTTCTTTCCTTTTAAAACCAAATGTCTTTATTTTATCAACTAGAATGAAATTAAAGCTTATTTTTTATCGTTAATTAACCTAAAATTAATCAAGACTGAAATAAACAGATTTTATTTTGTATTCATTCAGCTGCAGAAAAAAACATCAAACTGGTTTAAGCCAGTTTTCAATCAGCAGAATCTTCAATCAATAAAGGTTTATTATTTTCCTGCATCGGTCCATCAGCTGAGAGGAAAAAACTGGGCTTTGTTTCTTCCATTCAGGAATCGGTTCCGGTCCAGTTGGTCAGGCTTTCGCTTTTAAAGGAAAATCCTCCAGATGAAAAACGTTGATCAGTTGATATATTTCTCACATTTTAAAAAAGGGAAATAAACAAAATTTGATCTAATAATTAAAAAGTAGAAGCTTTGCCTAACACCCCAAAATGATTTAATAATATATTCTGAATATAAAATACACACACACACATAATCTGAACAATTGAAATATAAATGTCACATTAATAAATTAGTTAAATATTTTACATAAAAATGCTTTTTACAATATGTCAATTAATATAAAATTAAAAAACCGCAATAAAATATAACTGATTTTCTTTCTTTCTTTTTGCAGAAGCAGCATGAAAAAACCAAACAAACACGCTGGAAAATAAAGGTAAGAAAGACAAAATATCTCAAAATAAACAATAAAAACATCTACAATAATTTTTAAAAAAAAGGAAAATATCAATTTAATAAAACACATGAAAAATATTCATTAATAAATCAAAATCATCTGTTCAGCTTCGACCTTAAATTCATTCAAAAGGTTCTGGAAATCTCCTCCGGACATTAAACCGTTTACGGTGAAAGCTCCCTGCGGGACGGTGAAACAACATCAGAGAAATGTCCCGCGTTCAGGCCCGAGGCCCAGCAGGCGTCCGTCAAACCTCCGGAGACGCGCCGCGCCGCGCCGAGCGGCTGCAGCTGATGCTCAGGCTGCAGGACGAGGCTTCACGGCCACCGCTCGGCCTCGTCTTGCAGCCCCGCAGCTCTGATTGATAAAAACCTTTCATTTATCATTTTATTTCAAGTTGTTTAGTTTTGATATGATTAAATAAATAATTTCTTTGATGGTCGGGCACCATTTATTTGTCTGTTAAGGAAAAAAAAAATTTTACCAGTAAATTATTCAGAAAAAGCCGAAAATGTTTCTTCAGGTTTTCTGTAAATGAGCAAAAATCTCTTTGTTCCGCGTCATCAGACGAATTAGTTTCCGTCCAAGGTCACAGCGCCGCTCCAGCTGTGATTCATGAGCTCAATGATTATTGTTCTTATCAGTCATTGCAGCACATTTCACCCCAAATCTGAGAATTTATCATTCCAGTCGATGCCTCCAGGAAAAGCCATCAATAAAAACATCAAATAATCGTTAAAAAAAATTCAGATAAAAAGAGATTTTTTGTTTTTCTGCTGATCAGAATTCAAAATTTCTTTCTCAGCTTCAAATGAACATTTTTGTTGGTGTAAAGCTGCAGAATATTTACGTTTTTAAAAAGAGAAAATTCATGAAATTCTACAAAAAAAAAAAAAAACATCTCTAAAGATTGTTAAAAATACTAAATCAGACCCGGAGGAGCTGCAGCTGATTGAGGGCTGCAGACACAAAGTAGTCATTTTATTTTTTTCCTTTAATCCAGCGGTGCAGAAATCCGGTAATTTGCTGGTAAAAACCAGCTGGAACCGGTGAAACGCTCCCAGTTTGTCTCTGCTGCCGTGGAAAAGACCGACGGGATGTTTATAAAACACTTTTACAACAAAGCGCCTTCATCCCTGCAAACACGCGTCCACAGACCTCCAGGATCCAATGATGACGTCACCTCTCTGCATCGGCGCTGGGAAACGGACGTGGGACTGGTCTCGGCTTCTTTATGTCAACACAACAACATTAATTATCCGCCGTGATGCAGGAAAGCACTGTTTACGGTGTGCGGCCCGTGCAGGTCTGCAGGATTATGGTAATAACGGGTCGGGTCGGAGCCGGTGGGCGGGCGGCGGCGCTTATCAGCGCGCTGCAGGGGCCCATCCTTCACACGGTCACATGACGGCGCCGACACCTCCATCCACAGCTCAGCGGCTTTATCACCGAAACCAGAGAGACAAAACCACACAGCCGATGTTATCAGCTGTAACCACAGCGATGGGGGGTTAGTTTGTGTTGGAGAAGAAGAAAGAAGAAGAGAGAAAAGGGAGAGGACACCGAACCTGGAGAAAGCCAATCAGGAGCCGGCGTTGCACCATCAGCCGCTCTGCGGCGCCACAGCCGGTGACCTTCAGCCGGAACCGGCTCCTCGGACCGAGGCTGCAGGAGGATGCAGCGTACCGTTGCCACGGAGACGGCAGAAAGAGGGATAGTTGGAGGCAGGTCAGAGCCCGGCGTTCCCGGATCAACTTTGACAGAACAGAGATTCTGACTCAAAGAGTTTAGCTCCGGTGATCCCAGCTCTGTGATTCCCGTTTGGAGATTCCAGACTTAATTTTCCGAGATTTTCTGGCTGTGGGATTCCAGCTCCGGTTTTCCGGCCCCGGGGTTGTGTCTCCGTTGTGGCAGACGTGCGGAAACTCCGGCTCTTCCCTCGGGCTCGGCGCGGCGCTAAGCGACATAATTGAGTGTCAATGATGATCAGAGGAGCTGCAGAGTAAGTAATGCAGGCGGCGATGATGGGGCCCCCCCTCACCGGGAACGGCTCAGCGCTCTGAGGGGGAGGGGGGGGGGGGGGTGCAGATTCCCATCAGCAGGCTCAGCTGTGTGTCCGTCACGCTCCCACGCTCGCTTCTCATTTCTCCTCTGGCTGCTTGGAGCAGCGCTGAGACCCGGTCGGACTGGGGGGGGGGGCCCCGGCCATGCTGTCGGCGGCCGTTCAGATCCTGGCGTTCGGCCTGGCGCTGCTGGGCGTGCTGGGCAGCACGGTGGCCACGCTGCTGCCGAACTGGAAGGTGGCGGTGAGCGTGTGGAGCAGCGCGCTGACGCCGGTGCTGCACATGCAGGGCCTGTGGATGGACTGCGTCTGGTACACGTCCGGCGTCTTCAGCTGCACCCTGAAGGACTCGCTGCTGGCGCTGCCCGCCTCGCTGCACATGATGCGCGCCGCCATGGTGCTCTGCTGCACGCTGGCCGCCTTCGGCCTCTGCCTGGCCTCCCTGGGGCTGAAGTGCACCCGCTGGGGGGGCAGCCGGCGGGCCAAGGGCCACACGGCGGTGGCGGCGGGGGCCTGCTTGGTGCTGGCCAGCCTGCTCTGCCTCGTCCCCGCCTCCTGCTTCACCAGCGAGCTCATCACCGCCTTCCTCACCAGCGACCTGCCCGACAGCAGCAAGTACCAGCCCGGGGGGGCCCTGTGCGTCACCTTCCTGTCTGCGGGCTTCCTCCTGGCCGGGGGGGTCATCTTCTGCCTGTCGTGTCCCGGGAAGCAGGCGAGTCGGTCGGACTGTCCCGCCTCCCCCGACCCGGACCGCTTCCAGCTGCAGGCGGACCAACGCTGGAGGCAGCCGCAGCACAAACACCGCAAACACAAGAGCGTGAAGCTGCAGACGGACGAGGTGAAGCAGGACGGAGCGGCGAGGACGCCGGGGCCCCCGCTACACCCGTCCCCCTCCAGACCCCCCCACAAAGACGTGAAGGACAGCTACAGCCTGCAGGAGTACGTCTGACGCTCTGTGCAGAGGTGTGGAGGTCTCTGCCGAGCTCTGAGTCCTGC
>JAVQJG010114058.1:0-10669 GCA_036024015.1 Craterocephalus amniculus | reverse complement strand
CATCACTGATGCAGTTACATTTTATCATGTCCTCTGTTTGGCTTGATTATTTTTGCACTATTTTTGCACTGTATCTATCTATCTATCTATCTATCTATCTATCTATCTATCTATCTATCTATCTATCTATCTATCTATCTATCTATCTATCTATCTATCTATAATCTAAATCTAATGAAAGAATTTCTTTGGAAAACCCATCTAATAATAATAATAATAATAAGTACTAATAATTAACATTTAACATTAACCCAGTGAAAAGATGCCAGACCACATTCTGCACATGTTAAAAAGAGGAGGGCAGAGGTGGACATCCCTCCCAGCTGTTCAGGCATGTCCACAGCAAAGTGTGGGGAGAATTTTGAAGGAAAAAATGCCACACCAGTCCTTGTGATGGACAGGTGACCTGTCCATAGTGTACCCCACCTGTCACCTGACAGCCCGGACTGGGCCAACCCCCATGACCTTGAATTGGATTAAGCAGGCATAACAATAAAACAACCCCTGTTTTTGCAGTTTACTGTCCAAGTGTTTTTTTATTTATTTAATGAGTTGCAGAATTGAAAAGTTAAATTGGATGATGAATAGAAATTAAGTTAATGGGATGATTCATTAAACATTTCAGGTTCACTGTCTGTAACTCTTTTAAACAAAGACTCAAATGAAATATGAATCGGCACAAACTCATTTAATTTATTCATCTTTTTTTGCTCTGATCTAAATCTATTATGTTGTCCCAACATTTTCTGACTTTTCAGCCTAAAACTTCAGCACTCACTCTAAACATTCACAAATGCAGCCTCTTCACGTGATAGAAAATAAAACCACTCACTGTTTCACATAAAATAAAGCGTTTCTACGCTTCTCATGCGAGACACTCTATTAGTTTAATGTAAATAGTCCCACAAAAAAGATCAGTGTTAGGAAACTGTTATTGTGACTGAACATGTTTTCATTTTAGTGATACTGAGGTAAATTGCAACTCAGAGGAGAATATTAGAATGAGAAAAAAAATCTGTTTTTTTTATTCTTCTCCTAATGATTAAAAACAAAAGCAAACAGTTATTCAGTGCAGGTCAGTTGTACAAGTCTAAAGACAACTAAATTCACGTAAGTGTTACCACAGGTCAGTTTTAAGGTACAGTACAGACAATCCTTTCCCCCTCCTCTGACATTTTCCAACCATAATTTTAACACACAGATATAAAATTATCTTTATTATTCATGTCATAAGCAGAGAAAGGACCCTGCAGTTTACTGACAGTAAGAAATAACAGTGTATAATGTGAAGAAATGCTTGTGTGGTAATGGTAAATCATAGCTTTAGATCTTTGGCTCACATCTTTAAAGCAGAATAACTAGTAAAGAATATTTCTTATTAACACTTAAGCTAAGAGCGTGTGAAAGTAAAATTACCATGAAATGTTTTTCTGGAGCTTCCCATAATGAGACCACTTCTTTAACAAAGGAAATAAAAATATAAATATATCTATAGCATGTTACACGTATTGAGCACCTGATTCTGGTGTGCCGTGAGTAAATCATTAGTGTTATATGACCAGCATATGATTTAAAATATATATTCATTTCAGCCTGTCCTTTAGCAGTATGACCCTTTAGAGTGTCACATAATTATTTGATCAGTTTCTATAGTAGCATAATTGTAAGTGAAGTTTAAAGAGAAAACCAGTGTATTCTTGGAGCCACAGCGGTCAGGACTAAATGACTTATACAATCACTGTCACTTCAAAGTGTGAAGTCTTATGTTTGTTGTGTCTGTTTGCATGAGCATCATTGGCTGAGAAGTTTTTAGAACTGAGATTTGCCTTCAGTTTACCTTACTCATGTGACAGATGGGTGCAGTTTGCCATGCGGGCATCTCTTTGAGAGCAGAAAGTTTAGACAAATCAAAGAGAAGTCTATCAAAAAAGCCTCCTGTTTGTGGTAGCTTATGTCACACCACTGAATTTAAACAAAAGAAGCTAAACTATAAAAATTACAAAAGACTGTTTGGTGGATCTAAGCATTCGACAAAGGATCATAATGCCACTGTGCTGAAAAATATATTTTTAACTCTTCTATTGACATGGGTAAGAGACGACAATGTCTGTCCAGTTTCAGTAGTTGAACATCTCCACAATGAATTATCCCTTTTTATACTTTCTTGTTGAGTCCCACAGGAGGAGTGAAGCCTTTTTTAATCATTGCAGGGTGAGAGACAGGACAAACACTCTGGACAGGAGTCCAGGACAGGAGAGAGAAACAGAAAACCTTGTATGTTCAAACGATTACCAAAGCACAGTTAAAACCCATCAGTTTTCTAATGTACATCCTAAACAGATAACCAAGCCAAAGGTGAGGTAAGGAAAGGTGCAGGGGGCTGTGAAGCAAACAAAGCTAAAGGAAGATTCGGTTATCCTGGTTCTCATGATTAATAGGCATGTTGATTACCAACATGGATACAGGCATGCTAAGCTATTTATCTGCAAAACAGATAACATCTGTTAAATTATAGGTTCTCTTTTTTAGCTTCTTCACACTTTCTCTTTATCAAGTAATGTGGTTTTTATTTTAGAAGGAAATAACTTTCACAGGTGAATTTACTCTGACACAGCTTCACATGTCTTGCTTCTGGCATGTTGGTAGTAATCTAACATGGCTCAGCTTTCTGTTAAGGCCAAGATTATACATTCAGCCCTTATGGTTGTGAATATGCGCCCCATTTATTTTCATATTAGACAGTGGGTAGAAAAATGGGCCTCATAAAGAAGAAGTTAAATTTGTTTCCCAGTCTTAGTTAAAAGATTCAAGATTAACTTTATTACTCTGCGAGGGGAAATTTGTCTTGGGCTTCCAGCCCAGCTGCAACCAGAGAGGTGGTAAATAACACGAAAATATACACAATAAAACTAACTCTCAACCACACAAGCAACACAACAGATAAAATTGTGACAAATTCAATTAAATGATTGAATCTTATTGTAAGACAATTTACTATTCTGTCCATTTATTTAAAAAAAAATCTGCTTTCTAGTACCCCAACCTCATCCAGATGATCTCATCACTCTCACATAATTTAATCTCTTCTTTGCTCATTACTACGACTATGTCTATGCAAGAACTTTGTCATATGTAATACGTAAGAAATAATATGGTCCACATTAGTTCTTTGTCTTAACTTCGGAAAAAAGTATTTACCACTGCATCTCTCTGATTGGCTGTAGACTCTTTAATTAACTGAGCTAAACTTTTCTTATACTGTAGAAACATTGTTATAGTCATAAACTATCATGATAAACCCATCTTTACATACAAGAGCTTTAAGTATTTACCCTGTTTGTTTAAACTATTTTCCCAGGCTTTACATATTCAAGGATGTTCGTCAGTTTGTTATCCTGCTGGTTTAAACCTAATACCCCACCCCCCGCCCAATGTATTATTCATCCTGTGAGACGTTTTGATGTGGGGAATGAAAGAGCTGGCAAGCTTCTCCATCTAAAGCCTCAGGTAAAAATGACGACTGCAACTTATCTCCAGCTGGGCTCTGTTATAAACAATCAATGCCATTAAATCAAAATCAAAATCAAAGCATCCAAATCAAAGTATTCTATGCATGTGTATGGGAAATGGATAAATTGACTGCCTCTCTTTAAACTGCTCTCCCTCGCACGCACACAAACCCCTCTCCAGTCGACAAATCATCCTCAAATGATGTTGTATATGAGTAATTTATTTTTAACGTTGCAGCTCTGCACAATGTGATTCACAGCCGCTTAGAGTTTCAAGGAGCACATCAGCTCCTGGTTGTGAGCTCTTGTAGAGATGCCGCCTCTCTTGTCATCACCTTTGATCGTGATATGCATATTTCATGGCCAATGTAATGTCAATGAGTCCTAGACTAATCCACCTCAGAGCCACTGGGAGCACACCCAATGATAAGGGTGAGTGAACTCAAACAGACTGAGATAAATATTGTATTTTACGAGAAGAGGAGAGAAAGATGCAGTGGAGTCGAGGGACGGGGGAGTTGGCGGGAGGTAAGATAGCAGGAGGGATAGCAAGAAAAAGAAGTATTTGAAGAACGAGACAAAAAGGCAGACATGGAGATGAAAAGATAGAAAAAAGAAGAGGGGGCAGTGGGGGTAAAATGATTGCAGGCCAAATGCTGCTGTCGAGAGACACTGAACACTGGTTGAGCTGAATTTCTCTCAAGTTTACACTTTCCCTGCTGTGCTGACCCTAAAAGCAGACAGTATTCAGGTCAGCAGCGGCGTTGTTGCCTCATCTCCGATCCATGCATCATTAAATTCCGATGATTTCCTCAAACAAGCAGGAATTGATGAAAGAAATCTGAAGTTCAAAAGTGTGAATCTTTTATGACAGCTGCATGTTTTAATCATCACAAATATGTTCTCACCCCGAGATCATGTATTTTCCAATATGGCCATCGAGAGGCAGATCTGAGGACACCCCGGTGAGCTGGCAAATGGCTCGTACCTACCACGCAAGGAAAACAGCGGGGGCGCTCAGGAACCAAACCGGCAGCCAGATTTAAAACTCACTCATAGGAAGACAGAACATATGAGGCTGACTAATTTGTCAGACACACAGGCTTCCCTTTCTTTCCCTCCCTTCTGTCTTGTCGTTCCTCCACCTTGTTTCCCAAACCACCGTGGAGCTTGAGCTGAGGCATTCCTATGGAAATGTGTTAGATACTTGAGAGGCTTTTGATGCTGGTAATTTTTTTTTCTTAATTTTTTACCTCTAAGAATCTCATTCTACCCTCTTTGCACAGACTCTCTGGAAGTGATGTGACACCACATAAGTGATTACGGGGTCCTCAATCCCCCCCGGCAATGAGGAGAGGAGGTTATGTGTTAATTCATGGAGAGAGGTTGTATTTCATGTCCAATGATTAGCCTTCTTAGACCTAATTATGTCCCTGTGGAGAACTGCACTCCTCTTTTCCTTTTTGTGCAAAACCTTTCCCTTTTTCCTCGTCTTCTACTCCACCCCCGTCTCCATCCCACTTCTCTCTCAGGAAACAGACCCTCTAAATGTTCTTTTCTTTCAGTGCTTACAGACTTTTTTTCCTGAAGAAACTCAAGTCAGCCTGAACTGTCTAAAGTGTGGAGCGTAATAGAGTGAAAGAGGTAAGGATAGGCAGACAAGAGGGGGGAAAGCTACATGAACATAACTGATTTTTGGTAGCTGCGGAGATGAAGGAGGAGGTAGTTGAGGAGAGAGAAATGATTTTCACTACACTGAAACTCTCCTCCCTTGATGGTGCATCAATCCCTGGCTATCTCTCAGCTGCAGATGGACGTGAAAGGAACCCGATTCCAAGTCAGTCTGAAATCTGAATAAAACATGCTCTCTGCTTTACAGTTCAAGGTGGCTACAAAGGCATACAGGGCCGTCTAAACTTGTAGAAATGGGGCTCCCACTCAACAGATGCCAGTCTGTCATGCTGCTAGGAGTAATGGGAGTGTGATGGCGATCAGCGAGAGTAAACAGGATACCTCCGGGGTTAGAAACTGTGTTCCACTTTCATGAAAACACTCCGATTCAGGACTGATTAACAAGCTTGAGAGAATTTTACAAACGGAACTTTTATGCATTATTATTAGAACAATGGAGCTCAGACTGAATACAAACAATAAGAAATACATTGCTTTATGTTTCTGCTGCTACAATTTCTTAATTAAACAGGAAATAATTTATTTACACAACCTTACAACAGCGGCAATCATAGAAAGAATGTCAAAACAAATCTAATACTAAATGTAACAATTACCTTGCCACTAACATTTACTCTTGCCTGCCTTTGTAATCTCTGTCAGAAAAACCCTCAGTGATTTAAAAGTTATATGCAACAGGGATTATATGTGAGGCAGCCAGTTGGATCCTTTTACACCACCTGTCGCTTTGTGAAAGGAAGTTTTCATGTTATATAACTTTGATTTTTGACATGATAGTGTAGCATTAACATCAACATTGATAATTAATGTAATTAAAACATGCACATTTCAAACTTGTAAAAGTCAGGAGATCGCCATTAATGACAGAATGCTACCTTTTGTTGTGTCGATGAGCACAATTTTTACACATGCTAGTTTTAGTCAACAGGGCTGCAAATAAATGGTGTAAATACAAAAAGATGGCTTAACTGCAGCCTTTAGTACAGCAGTACATGCAGCGATATGCCTAGGCTGCTCAAAAAGCAAGGAACTTTCATCACAGACTCACTGGTCATTTTATTATGTTCCCCAGCACAAATAGATAGCCAGCCAATCACATGACAGCAACTCAATGCAGTCAGTCATCAAAGCTAACATCAGGATGGAGGGAAAGCTGATTCAAGGGACTTTGAACATGACAGGTTGGTCTGAGCATTTCAGCAGGTGCTGATCTACTGGGAATTTCACACATGACCATCTGTAGGCTTTAGAATGGTGTGAAAAGGGAAAATATCCAGTGAGCAGCAGCTGTAAGGTCCTCCCCTCTGCCACTGCGACCAAAGAGTCCAGCTCTGTGCCCACCACAGATCCTGTCCAGCCGTGCTGTGTCCCTTTTCTTTATGCTGCCTCCACAGCACACCACAGCATAGAAAAGGACACTGGCTACCACAGTCTGGTAGAGCATCAGCAGCAGTTTCTTGCAGATGTTGAAGGACCCCAGCCTCCTTAGAAAGTACAGACGGCTCTGTCCTTTCTTGTGGACGGTGTTGATGGTCTCGGACCAGTCTAGTCTGTCATCCAGCTGCAGTCCCAGGTACTTATATGAGCTGACCAACTCCACCTCCACACCCTTGATGGAGATGGGCTTCAGGTCTGATCTTTTTCTCCTGAAGTCCACCACCATCTCCTTGGTTTTGGAAGTGTTTAGCTGCAGGTGGTTCGACCTGCACCAGCCGACAAAGTCTTCCACCAAACTCCTGTACTCGTCCTCCTGTTTATCTTTAACACACCCAACTATTGCAGTGTTATCCGAGTACTTCTGCATGTGGCAGAGCTCAGACTCATACTGGAAGTCCACTGTGTGAACAGGACAGGGGACAGCACAGTGCCCTGTGGTGCTCAGGTGCTGCTGACCACAGTGTGAGATGTCCAGCCACCCAGCCTGACTAACTGTGGTCTCTCTGAGAGGTAGTCCGCAATCCAGGAGACTAGATGTGAGTCCACTCCAATGTTGTGCATCTTATTTCTCAGAAGAGTGGTCTGGATGGTGGATCATCAGCCTATCCAGGGTCTTCATCACATGTGATGTTTAAGCCACCTGCCCGTCTTCTGGTTGACTTGCGTGTGGATTCTTGGGGACTGGGAGGAGACAGGATGTCTTCCACAGGGTTGGAACTTTCCCAAGGCTGATGTTCATGTTGAAAACCCGATGGAGGGGGTCCCCCAGCTCAGTAGCACAGGCCTTGGGTAATCTTGGGCACTTTTGGGCCGCTTTAGCTCTCTGCTGACTTGCTGACCCGTGATGGTGATGGGGACCGTGGCACTGCCTGTGTCCTCCTGCTGGCTGATGATGATGGGAGGTGAGGGGGTTAAGCGGAGTCTAATCTATTGAAGAACTGGTTTGCTCTCTCTGTGGCCCCTTGTGCTGAGGCTCTTCTTGCAGCCTGTGATGGTCTTCATCCCTTCCCAGACCTCCCTCATATTGTTCTGTCGGAGCTTCTGCCCCACCTTCCTGCTGTAGGACTCCTTGGCCTCCCACAGGCAAACCTTAAGCTCCCTCGGTACCAGCTTCATTTCTTCCCTGTTTCCATCTTTGAAAGCCCTCTTTTTTCTGTTGAGGACCTCCTTGATGTTGCTGGTAATCCAGTGCTTGTTGTTGGGGAAGCAGTGCGCAGTCTTAATAGGAAGAACAGTATCCCTGCAGAGGTTCACATAATCTGTTAAACAGTGTGTAACCCCCTCAATGTCCTCCCTATGAGGCTCAATGAGTATGTTCCAATCCGTGGGGAGGAAACAGTCCTTCAGAGCCTCCTCTGCCTCCGGGGTCCACTTCCTGAAGAAGCGGGTGGTTGTAGGCTGCCTCTGTCCTTTTGGATTGTACTGAGGCTGGACATAGACCAGGTTGTGATCCGACTTTCCCAGTAGGGGGAGGGGTGTGGCAGTGTATGCATCCCTAGTTTTTACATAAAGAAGTTCTATTGTCCGATTCTGCCTGGCGGGGCAGTTTACAAACTGATAAAATCCTGCAGTGTATCGTCCAGTGTAACATGGTTAAAAGTCCCCAGATATTAGGATGAACACGTCTGTGTGTTGTATTTGCAGCCTGGCAATGACAGACTGAATGATGTCACACGCGGTGTCGGCGTACACCCGTGGAGGAACATAAACAACCATGGCAATGGTGTGGGAGAACTCCCGTGGCATGTAGTAGGGTCGGAGACTCACCGCTAAAAGCCCTTAGTCCCGGTTGCAGACAGTCTCCTTCACCATGGCTGGGGTGGCACCATCTGTTGTTCACATATAGTGCGGGTCCCCCTCCTTTCCTCTTGCCACTGAGCTTACAGTCCCGGTCCGAACTCACCAGGTAGGTCCACGGTGGTATCGGGCGTGCTGCTGCTCAGCCATGTTTCAGAGAAGCACAATAAGCTGCACTCTCTCTCTCTTTAGGTCCTTTGGATCTTAACGAGGGCGACCAGTTCGTCGATCTTGTTTGACACAGAGTTCACATTCCCCATAACCAGCAATAAGTAAAGTACAGTAGGGAGTAGTAAAGTACAAAAAACACTTAAAGAGGTAGAAACAAGACGGAGCTACTGGCAGGGCCCCCGACTTCCACCAGCGCCAGGAAAAAAAAAAGGAGGGAGGCAAAGAGCAGGGAATGATAGAGCAGAGTCCAAGCCCAGATTTTAAGCTGGATCTGCTGCGCTGAGGAGCTGCAGCCTCTAAATTTGAGATAGCCACTTTAACAGTGGAACCCTTGTAAATTAATAGCTGTGTTAAAACCAAAAAAAATTGTTTTTTTACACATCATGGAATGAAGCAAGTGGTGAAGTAAAACCATAACCAGTTTCCAATCACTGCAACTTAGATGCAACTTTCAAAAAATCTCAGTTATTTTCTGAGTGACCTGATATACACTTATATAGAGATTTGTGTGTTTTCCATTTTTAATGTATGACACGTGCAAAATGAATGTGTTACCTGTGTTGCTGCAGTGGTGGAATGGTGGAAGAGGAATGAAAGTTGTCCACTTACAAACAATTTCTACAGCAAAACACAGCTATGTTGGAAATGTCCAAAAAAATTAACAGAATGAGTCTACATCATCCAGATCTTGCCCCCTACACCCTTTTTTGTGCTTTCTATTTCAAGAATGTTGTGAAGAATTATGGAATACTCCCCCAGTGTCCTTATTTTGATAAATAATATAGTTATTTAGTAAGTAATACATAATAAAGTCCATGGGCTTTTGTGAAAAAAAAAAACACTGCTACTTTTGCCACATCTTTTGACAAGAGCTCCCACAAAATCAGGCTTTATAGGTCAAACAATCTGAAAGAAAATGCTGCAGAATCCTGGAGATTCTGCTTAACTTCCTGGTCCCACAAGCACTTACAGAAATTACCAATTAATCTAGAAACTTACAGCTTCTTTTCAATGTCATTATTGTTTCATGACCTTGAAAAAACCCATTACAGTGGGAGGTTTTCCCATAAAAAAGGCTGGTTTTGGGGGGGGTGCTTTTATCTATTGTGAGAAGACTAAAAGTATTTTTGTGAAATGAACATCAAAAGTTTGAGATAGTAACAGTAAAAATAACAATTTACATGTTTCTCCAAATGATGAGAAATTAAAGCTTAGCCAGTGAACCAGTAGTTTATTTCAGTGCAATGTGAAAATGAAAGGAATAACCAAAAGAGAGAAGTGAGAAAGAAAACAGAAATACTGGTAGCAAACTATTTCTTGTTCCACTGCAAAACGTTGTAACATTTTATTATGCTTAATTGATGTGCCTGTCCACCAAGTTACATTCTTCCACTATACGCTAGACAATTGAAGAAAATATTGTTAGACAATTGAAGAAAATATTGTGCTTATAGATTAATTAAGTAAATAAAGATTTCCTATAAACAGTAAAAACAGTAAATGATATTGTAAACAGCTTTCATAAAAAACGTTTAAGTTTCAATTGAAGAACCTATGACTCAAGTGGCATTTTTGCTGTCGTTGACTTATTCTGTCTGTTGATTCCAGCAGATGTTTCTGTGTCAGTATTTGTTGGTTTTTCTGTCTTTGTTTTCAGAGGCTTTCCTTTCTCAGTTCTTCTCAATCAGACAACACTAAATCACCCTGGCCTGATTTCAGAGGTAGTCTAGTCCACTTCTCTCTACATTTTTTTGATAAACCCGAAAGCAGCCCATCCTGGTGATGCATTTTGAGACCACCAACTGACTTGACGCAACTCCCCACAAGAAGCTGAGCTCCCACCAGGTTTTCTCGCTTCCTCATTTTCTGGAAAAATTATATTGTGCTATAAAGCGCATCAGCCAACCTCCTGCTATGCTTTGATGTTAATTTGCCTTTCAACGGGCCTGACTCCAACAAAATCGTTCACAGCTGGCTCCGCACACACATGGCATAAGGCGGCCATCTATTTTCTAGCTGCAAAGATGACTATGGTAGCCTGTGGACGCGACATGGAGGCTGCT
>JAVQJG010114039.1:0-10253 GCA_036024015.1 Craterocephalus amniculus | reverse complement strand
AAATTGGCCTTTTTTTTTTTTTTCAAAATTCTCACCACCCCCCCCCCCCCCCCCCCTCTTTTTTTCCCATTTTCAGTTGTGCTGCTGGATACAACGTCTGTGCTTGGAGAGCTGGGATGGAAGACATATCCTATAAATGGGGTAAGAAGGGCACCGCTGCCTTTGTTTAGCCTTACTGTACAGCATGTCGACTTCAAAATGCACGGCCGCTGAAGCCTCAATGAGATCAATTATATTGATGCTAAAAGGTCAGATGCGGTAGTCGTGGCATGTTTCATATCCACACCCTTGTTTTCAGACAGATTTCTCTTTCCACACGGGAAATACTGTAATTGAGGAACAGATAATGAGGAAACGTCTCTAAGGATGCTTTCTATTTGTTGTTCAGTCTCCCAGTAAGAATTTGAGTCATGTTTTTCATTTTAGGGCCACAATTTTCTTTGACTATATAAGTGTTTGCCGAGTTCAAAAAAGTTATTTGCATTTACTTTTAATATGCATTGTGTACATAATTATACATTTCTCAGATTACAGGGTCATCATATTTTTTGTCCTTGATTAAATACTTACAATCTGTTAATCTCCCATCCTTCCCATTACCTCCAATTTGGGGGAAAAAATATATTGAATTATTAACTCGAAATGCAGAAAATGTCATGTTTAAGTTTCCTTGCACATAGCATACAAAATTACAGCATGCATTGCCATACCATATTAAATATTTTTCTCAGTCAGCTTTACCCAAAAGCGATACTCTCATTTTGTTGTGGATGTAAGTGCCTCTGGCTCTTTTGCAATATTATATGGCTGGAAATCAGAGCTGTGGAAACAGCAGCGTGTCAAACAGAAGGTGTACTGGCATCATAAAATATAGATGTGTTGACAACAATCTGTGACATGCTCAGATCAAAACCTAGTTGCATCAAAAGCTCTGTCTCGGTGTTGTCAGAATACCTGGAAGCCTGATTGAAATTGTTTTCCTCTGCAGTAAGCAATAACGATAGAATTACCCAACTTTTCTTTCCTCTTTCACATCTTTTACCCATTACTAGTGGGAAGCGGCAGACATGACGGCATTGATATCACTTTGGTCCTGTTCAGTTCTTGTTTTGGCCTTGTTGAAAACACCATTTTCACAAGGTTAAACTTTTGAGACATAAAATTTGTAATTTTATTTATTTATCTTGTAAATATACAGTATAATTAGGAATGATGATTAGAAATCCAGTAAGTCTATAATTTATTTTGTGCCAGTTTCCGTCCAAAACACAGAAAGAAAGCCCCCAAAATACACAGTGAGGGCTTAATTTTATTGCATCTTGTTACTGGGAGGTGTTTGGAAACTACTGCATACGCAATCTGTACTCTATCGTTTGCATATTTGCAATCACTCATCTGAGCATTCTTGATGCATCAGGCCAAAAAACTTCACTTCACCTACATGGAAGAAACTTTCCAGCTTTATTATTTCCTTTTTACTGGAAGATTTTAAAGCTGAGTTTTCCCTTTATAATTCATAGCCTGTTTATTAGATATTTCATACCCAGTCTTGACAGTATTTTCTGATAAATACAGTGATTAAAAGGAATAATAAAAGTCTAATGTATAAATTACAAAAAAAATTGTTTCTTGTAATTTTCTTTGTTTTAGAAACAAATAAGTAAAAAATGTGAACAGGGGAAAAACATGCAAAAGCTAAATGACATCTCAGTGTGGCATGATACTGCCTCCCAAATGATTCTCTGCTAGAGGGTTATTATTTTATCACCCCCCTCCCAAAAAAAAACAAAAAACATCTCTGTCTCACCACCTCTCTCTGCATAGCCGATATCAGGGTTATGGATGTGATTACATCATGCAGGTTGTGGTGACAGCCATCCATAGTGTTAAGGAAAAGGAGAGAGGGAGGTTGCCGCCACAATGATTAAGCTGTCAGTCGTCCCCCCCTTCACTCACCCTCAATCCTCCAACTTACCATTAATATTTAAGCCATCGAGGTGAGAGGGCCTGAGGGAAGGTTTGAAGATCTGGGGAGGTAAAATAGTTTAAATCCCCCTCCCCTCACTACCTGGGAGCAAGTCAATCTCCACCATATTAGACACAGCCCGATATCAGGCCGATACAGCAGCACATCATGTAGCTGCCTATCAGTGACATGCACTTGTTCTAGTTCTGGACATAAACTGCTGTCACTCAGTACTGCCCAGTGCACGCCTTCAAATAATTTCATATGCAGTTACTTCTCCGAAATGATTACCTGATGATGAGTTTGGCTGGCATACAGCTAGTAATATGCTATGAAACTGAAGGTGAAGCAGAGGAGTATATTTATGGAAGGGGTTTTTATCAAAAACCTGTAAGTCACTCTTAACAGCGGGAGGATGAGTGGTTGTGAGGAAGTACACTTTAGTTGCAGGCCAGAATTTCAATGCTGTTACATCGCTGTAAACATCTTTAGTAATTATGAATATTAGAAAAAAATGTTCCCTGGTTTAGTTGTTAAACTTCTTCTGTCTCTGGATATGAAAGAAAGAAAAAAAAAGATGATGCAGAGCAGCAAGCTTGTTTTATTTTAATGATTGCTAAATGGATTTGTGAACATTTATTCATAATGCATTCTGAAGATCATGAATGCTGTCTCCTGAATACAAATTACAGTAGGGGTTGCAGAATGGTTTTCAGGGCTTTAATTGACTACGTGAGCTATGTGACCCAGCTGCTGCAGCTACCATATGACTTGTTGGCATGCGGGATAGATCTGGAGTAACCAACTACCCTTACGCTTTCACCTCACGCTGTGTCTTTGCTTCACAACTCTTGCCCCATATTTCGTTTTTTACTTCTTTGTGCCCCATGGCATAGCCCTCTATTTTGTGCTTCTCTCAAATGAAAACAAAGAAGAAAGTAAAAGGAAAATATTATGTTTCAGTTTATCTAAAGAGTCACAGTCTAAGCAGTGACTCCATGTGGGATATATTTTTCTTTAAAGAACTCACTTTTAAACATGGTATACTTCTTACGCTTCAAACGTAAAATGTGAGGCCTTACAGCAAATCTTCGCTTCTCAATAACTCTTTCTCACCTCGAAAATTTTCAGTGCTGATAAACAACATAGTGGGCTCAAGCATGTCAACGGCTTGTTACAGCATGCGTGGCATCACAAATCAGCGATAACCATTAAAGCTATTACATCATCTTTATCTCAAGTGACTAGGCCTGTCGCAATAAGTCAATTAATTGCAAGTTAAGAAAAAATTAGCTTTCCATTTGTTCTCATTGTCTATCTAAACCCTCTCATTTCGCGTTGACTGATCTTGCGTGTCTTACTTGACAGTCGCATGGTCTCGTACGATACCGCAGAGTGTAGCAGGGTATATTTTTGTTGCTATGTTTTTGGTTAAAGACGTACTAACCGGCAGAGGTACTAACTTCATCATCTCTTAAATTGATTGTTTTTCTGTCGATATCTCAAATTTCTTCCATTTCCAGTGAAAATATTGTTTTTACAAATTAAAGTTAATTGATCTTTTAAAGGGTGTATCTACATTATCATTACAGCATTATCACTATATTAGTCGAAAATTGTCTCAAAATGACAACAGTGCTTAGTGCAATATTATCGTTTATCGCAATAATTTCTGAGACGATTAATCGCACAGTAAAATTTGTTATCATGACAGGCTTACACATAACATCTAAATGAGACTACCCGATATCTGCCAAAAATTTGATGAAGGGTGAGGTTGATGACCCAACACACAGACAGTCAAATTACTTTGACTACTACTATTTCTTCTTGTCGGCTCCACAATAATTGAAGAAGTTGCTGGTGAGAACATTTTTATAAGTTGGAGTATGAATCCCTTACTATACATACACTTGTGTCTGATCACTTCTTAGGCATCTACAGGTGTCTAAAAAACAATTAGGAGATATTTACTTGCTGCAAAACATGTTCATGTGTGTCGGTAATGCATAGCTCTCAGTGCCAAAATGCTTATTGAACATGCTTTACCTGTTGTATTCAGATAGAAAGTAGACTTGTTTCTACTAACTGCAAGAGGAAGTCATCTGACTGTTGCCATGTTTGTTAATGACTTGAATGTGGGAATTTCCTTAGAGTAGGCAAGGCAAGGCAAGTTTATTTGTATAGCACATTTTCAGGTACAAGACAATTCAAAGTGCTTTACATAAAACATTAAACCCATTCACCCACAAAAGTTGTTCTCATCAGATTTATGGATGTGGAACAGAAATCTCACTCAATGGCTTAGGGGGCTTCGCATATTTCCTTCTGTTGTCTTTTCCAGTAGGACTTGGTGAAAGCATGCTACAGTATAGAGTAGAAAAAGTTATGCCAATTTACCATTGAAAACTATTTTAAGAAATATGTCATATTGAAGTGCCTCCATAGTCTAAGAACTTCCATATTGGTAAATGCTGAATAGTGATAAAGAACAGGGTGTCAGATTGGTGAATAAAAGAGACAGAGAAGAAGGGGAAGAGGGTTGACTTTGCGTCTGCAGCCACAATAAGCTCCACTTAGAATGGGCAGACATAGCGCTGAAATATGCATGAGCCCTTTCCCAGTGGTGGGTGGTGGTGTGGGAAGGGGAGCGAAGCGGTGAGTGGAGCAGCTTATTTATTTAATTACATGAAACAGCTTTAAGGGATTAAGAATGCCTAATGTTGCCTTTTGTTTCCACTCTTTGACATTATAATACTGGCTGGGAAGAGGCAGGTTAGAACACAGAGAATGATAGATGTCCATCATAAAGGGATGGAGTAATCCTATTTTCATCTTTTGTCAGGGATCCCAAGCAGCCAATAAGTCACATCTTCTGGGGGTGTATAAACCGTGTTATGTAAGTGAGGAGCACACTCTTGCTGGTTTACTGCCAGTGGAGCACTGCTCACCCAAGTTTTAGCCTTTGCAAATGCAATTCCTCAAAAACACTGAGTTCAGAGCAAAACATTCAGTACGCGTGTGTGTGTGTGTGTGTGAATGTGTATGTTTGAATTTGCCCGTGATGTGGAGGCATTTGTTTACTCAGTCATATTGACAAGTAGAAAAAGGAACTTGTGGCATTGTAAACATCCACGTACTGCATTTCATTAAGTGCTAATACCAAAATCACAAAAAATATCAATGCTCTCTGAGTATCTCCATTTCGCAGATTTCTTTTAGTTGAAAAACAGTACATAATAGTATTTCAAAGAAATGAAATTGTTATAATAATGGAATTTATTTCCAAAAGTAAAGTCTTGCAGACTTGTTGTACCTGCCTAAAAGCACTTGTTGGAACATTTAAATGGATTCAGGTGAAGGTAATTGCACACTTTCTACTCTCTGACTATATATTTGTTGTCACTTTTCAGTTATCGTTCACATTAAAATTCCAACAAAATGGAAAAATCATTAAAGGAAACTTAAAAGTAGACAAAGGAAGGAATCAGCTCATCATAATAACAACATTAAAAGCAATATGGTTGAAAATAGAGACTGCACAACAAAAAAAGTGAAAAACAAGTGTGCAGAAACAGGAGTCAATGTTTGCTACCAAAATGTTTTTACTCCAAAGTAAATACACAAGCTACACTAGAATTTATTATACTTATCAGTAATCAGAAGCATGTGTTGAAGTCATCTGTCTGGATGCATCTTGTCACAGTGTTTTACTTTTTTCATGGAGGATATATTGACTCAACATCATGCCTAGCAAACAATCTTGATCTCAATCTCATTGAAATTTTAGGAAACTGACAAAAAGGGGTCCATGACCATTCTATGGAGAGCATCCTGAAAAATGTTTACTCCCATGAGATTCTATTCGTAAACCAAAAACAAATATCCACATAGAAATGGGGATGATGTGATCAGGGATCACCTAAGACATATACATGTTTTTGTAACACAAAAAAATGCATTAACGTGCTAGTGAACAGTGGAAGTATATGGCAATGAGTTAGTTGATTTTAAAGGGTGAGCACTGTTGCATCATAACAGGAATGTTACTGGTCCGGGGCCTTTGAAGAGTTTCGTGTTTGGCCTGTGCAGTCAAGGAACTTCTGCTTCCTTCTACAGTTCATGAAAAACGACTAATATATGTAATGGTCTGGCATCCAGTTCAGGGTGTTCCTCACTTCTTTCCGGTGGCAGATGGGATGGGCTGCAGCTCCCTTGCAATCCTCAGATAGACAAAGTAGGGGATAGAATATGGACGGATGTCATCTGAATACTGCTTTAAGTGGCATAAAATAATAAAGATCAAACTTTTGAAAAAGAAAAAAGCTTTTCTATATGGTTAGTTTGTTACTTTTACAAAATGTAAACAAAGACCAGATAGATCAATTTAGGCCTACTGAAGTCCGGATTGACCTCGATCATCTACATCAGTTTTCACAGAATTGCCTGTGATTGTACATGAAGCCTCCTGCTGTATCATTGTGTGCCACTTCACTGATAGAACAAAGATTTCTTTATGATTCTCCCAAAACAGCAAATGACATAAAGTCCTCTCAACAAATTGTTCTGTCACTTTCCGGGAAAGTTTTGGAAAGATGAGAGCTGAGATTTGATTTTGCAAGAAGATGGGACTGACAAGGAGAAACAGACTCAAAGAGGGCGGGAGGGAGAACGTGATGAGTAGAAAATTCTGAAAGCATGCAGCCGGATGTAAGTTCTGGGAATAAAAATAAAGATTAAGTCATCAAAAAGACATTCAAGTGCTTACACATTCATGCAGGCTTTGTACACTCTCTCAAACCTCCTTACTTTCCTCAGTCCTAATCCTTAATCTTTTTATTGCAATATTTAACCACAGTAATTGATTGCAGCTACTCGACCTAAGGCTTATCTCAAAGCACTTCCTTCATCCTTGATACTATTAGCCTTGAGGGTGAAAGTGAACAACAGAGAGGAACGGAGAGGAGAGAAGAGAAGAGAAGAAAATCTGGATGTCAGAATCCTTCATAGCTCAGATAAACTTCTTAAATATGTGCTGCTGAGTGATGGCCAACAGCTCTCTGAGAGAAGGGGAAAAAGGGAATAATCCAGAATGATTCCACCTCTCCCTATGGAGGCTCTAATATAAAAAAGGTATGATGATTTAGCACACCAGTGTTCATCTCAGGGACCTCTGCCATAACCAGGCTTAAGCAGTGCTGGGGGATCCCTTAATTGGCTTGTTTCTTGTCAGGGACACACTGAGGCCAATATCTAATGCGCTCCCACTCGGCATCTTGCTGACAGCAGAACATATCCTGACAGCTTTTTGGGCTAACCCACATCGTGCTCGGAATACAGCGAGGTGAGTTAGAGAGGGTTGGAAGGAAGGACAGGATGGATGCAAATGAGAGAAGAGAGGGAAAGGGAGAGAGGGAGGGGAGAGTGAAGAGATTATTATTGCCCAGCTGATGCAGGAGCTGCATATATGAACACAGGAAATAGTAAAAACTAAGGAGAGAAGATAGAATATGTGGTTCTGAAAGAGAAGTTTAGACTCATAGACGTGTGTTCCTTTAAAGAGTTGAAACTGAGACAGACCAAACTGTTTAGATCGATATTATGCATAGTCCATAGTAAATTGAGATGGTAACGTATGCTTTGGGTGTTGCTCACAGGGCAACGTTCCTGTGACAGGAATTATAATGCATAAACAGTAAAAAATGTAAGCTGTAACTCTGTAACTGGTAAACTTAATCAGACACATTGATTTTATTCAGTGTAAAGGGAATGGAGAGGGAATCGGATATGTATGATGACTGCTTAAAGAATTTTGCTGGATCATTTATGAATTAATCTGGATGCTTGATGACAGAAAAAATATATATACACATTTGCAAGTACCCCAAGTTACACAGAAAATGGTTTGCAAACCATGACACTTGAAATAGTATGAGTCAATCTTTTCGCCATACAGTACATGGACATCTATGTAAAGATGTTGGTCTGATCAAAACGTCACAAAATATAAGGACAAAAAATGGACAGACACTGAGACCATTTAACGCTTTGAATTGTCTTGGACCTGAAAGGCGCTATATAAATAAACTTGCCTTGCCTTGCCTTGCCTTGCCTAAACTGAAAGTAAAAAAAAACATTTTTCCATGTTTTCTTCCATGTTTTTGCACTCTTTTGCATCTTTTTGTAGAAAAAGCGAATCATAAGTATTTATTAATCCAGTTGAACGCCCTATAAAGCTGCACTTTTCCATATATTTTACTATTTCCTTCATCAGAGGACTAAAACCAAAATAATTTGCCCCTGAAAAGCCACCCATTAAGGCTCAATGGGAACCTGCAGTCACTTCAAACATTTCTAGACTGTTGCTCTGCACTAATAAATCCTGATTGATATAATAAATACACCATCACTGACAAAATTCTTGTAGGACCCGAACATTATTCAATTTAACACCCTTTTAACAGAGTTATTTATGTTCTTTCTTTCTTTGGCACATTGTGAATGCACTTCATGGAAAGAATGCAGAAAATAGAGACAGACTTTGTCCTATGTACTCCAAAAGGACACTGAGGTGGCCCAGTTAGAGAAAACCTGCCCAAGGTCATGGTGCTTAATCTCTAGTAGGCTGTTTACTCCTGCCTGTTTCACTTGACTTGCATCAGAAAATGTATTGCTGTGACAATGATGCATCTCAGCTATATTCCACAGCTGAACCTCAACTCCTTTCTCCTCCTGCACTGAATTTACTGCAATGTCCACAAGCTGCTCGGAGCCCCACAAAGACGTTACAGTTTGCTCATACCAGACAAACGGAAGCTAGCTGAGGCAAAAAGAGGGTCTGACAACTGATTCAAGATTTATTTATGTTTGTAAAATGCTTATCTACAGTATAACCACATGCCTAATCAAAAGCTTTAGTTGTCCAAGATAACGTGAAGATGCCGATTTATTCAGTTCATATACTTTACCTTAAACTGAGCTACTAATAGTAAGTCCTTTTTGACCAAAGGATCTTAATGCATATAGTATAAGCCCTTACAGGGCTCATGTGCCTAATCCTGTTAAATGGCACGCTGCTTTTACAGTATTGCTGACATTTTAAATGTGTAAGCAGAAAAAAGCTTAAATAGGTATAAGAAATCTGTCTAGTTTTCATTGTTACTGGAGCAGCTATAGAAGCTGTTACTTGTCCATATCCGAGATAACATTCACAGATTCCTGCCTGCTAGACTGACCCAAAACTGTTCCCAAATTTCAAGTAAATCTTTACAAACAATTTTTAAATTTGTTTTATGACAGATTTTTTTTTCTAAGAGTCTGACACTTTCTGTCACCTCTTGAACATCTTTCTTTGTCTTCGGATTATGTGTGTTTGATTGAAATAGGATTTTTCTTTGTTGCTGTCTTTATAGTCTTGTAATAGCTTTGTGCCTAGCAGAGCAATCGCAGTGCTCCATCAAGCTCTGACACATCCATTTGTCACACTCTCTGTGGTCAGATAGAAACCAAGGGAAAATGCTTAGATGCACACTCTTACACACAATCTGCGATATCACTCCAGTAGTCGTCCTAGTCTACACTACATATGGTGTTATCATATTTTGATGTCGCAGACAAAAAATGCATCTTCACCTGTTGCATTCGTTGAATGTGGGTATGCTGTGGCCTGCTGAAAGAGATTTTGAGTTTAAATCCAACATGACATGTTCAAATGGAAAAGGAAATGTTCCAAACTGAGATTAAGAGCTGTTTGAGGAAAGCAGTGAAGTGACACGCAAAAGCAGATGATAGAATTTCAACAGGTCTGCGTCAATGAAAAAAGGATTGCTACAGATTTAACAATACATTAACTATGAGATCAATACTGATGGTACAGATGTCATTGATAGTAGGAAAATAATGCTTCCTTGCCATATCTTATAGGTTAGGGTTGTCCCCTGCAGTTGCTCGGTTGTGCACAGGTGTCATGAGGAATAGCTGCAGGGGATATGCGCCGTTGTAATGTGGCTCCCGTGCGCATGAGAAACATGGTGGGGCGCACCATCGGCAACCATTAAAAAGCCGATTTCGGACCGCACGCGCCGTGTAGCCCATAGAAGGTCGCCCAGACTGTCGTTTGTTGCTCCACAGCATAGAAAAATATCACGGGATGGAGCATGAGACCATTTCTACAAGGATTACGCACAGCGCGCACCCACTCCATCCCCTGCAGGACCTGCTACTGCACTCTGGAGCCGCTGGCATGGACATCCCTCACTATACAACCTAACTGCCTTTGTTTACTCTT
>JAVQJG010114036.1:0-13697 GCA_036024015.1 Craterocephalus amniculus | reverse complement strand
TGCTTTCAGGGTCAACGTTATTACCATACGTATTTTTAGCTCAGAAATGTTGACAATGTACGTATTTTTGTTGCGCAGAAACGTTAACTGGAGACGTTCCTCTCTGGCGACTGGGTTGTTTATTCAGATAATATATATATATATATATATATAAATAATTGTTCTTTTGTTGCTTTACTTTTTTTTTACTTTTTTTACTCAAACAGCTTTTTTATCCATATAAGATCTCACAGGGTTTCATGCATTCAGTTCTATGATCTGTCTTAACAAAATATGGAAAGTTAAGCCTCCAACATAAAAATGATTAGGGTTTTCTATCAAACTGAACATCTCATTTATATTTTTCCCCTCTTACTCTTGCTCCTACTTCTTTATTCTTAGCTCTGCTGGAAATGTGCCTCCCTGTTGAATTCAAAAGAACCGTGAGCTTTGAGCTAAGAAGCAGCGACAATGAATCTTATCACTGGCAAAGTCTTTAAAAACTTAATGTTTGAACTGAAGAAAGCACCCATTTATATAAAATGGAATAATTGCAAATGTGAAATGAAAAGGAAGGAAAACTTGCATGGCACAAACTTTTTTAAAACTCAGCAGCAAAAAAAGATTAATGTCTGGTTGAAATAGTTAATCTCACCATTGTTTAAAAAAATATACGACTGTCAAGTTTAAAAATATAGTAGTGCTATTCTTTTACTATAATTCCTCTTTCATTCAAGGTTAATGAATATGTCAGTAGCCTTGAAATGATGCAACATAAAGTATAAAACAACATAGGCTAAATTATTTTGAGGAAAGTACTTAGGGAAGGAAAATTAACTAAATCCTTATGATACATATTTTAGTAGCATTTCAAATGTTTGAGTTTTCAAGAAATCCACTTCTCAGTAAATGAAATCAGAAATATAATAAAAATGTGAATGTAAATTAATAACTCTGGTTCTATCAATGCCTGTTTTACTTCTATTCAACACAGCAGAACTACGCAACAGAGTTTGTTTCATGTGCAAACAGCTGTGGTTACATAATTATTCTGTTCAGATGTCCATTAAAATCTCTTGCATAACTTTGTATATTTAACATGAAATTATCAAATGTATCCAATAAGCTTCTGAAAAAATCATGTATGTAATATTTAGTGTTTGAAAACACTCTGATTTTCATTCATGAGATTCAGAATCTCATAAATGAAAAAAATATGAATCTAAAAGTAAATACCCTGTGATCAGCTGCACCAAAGGGAATGTTATCAGTTTGTTTTTCATTTATAGTACAAGAAACTAAAAAATACAACAGCAAAGATATCACTATCCTGCAGAAAACAATAATTCATAATACCGGTTACAGAAATAACACATTCACTATTACTTAATTCAAAAACATTAAAATTCTCTGACCTGGTTCATTTTCAAACAGCACAGATCATGTGCAAAGCAGCACACAATCTACTTCCTGGAAATATTCAACAACTGTCTTTCAGCAGAAATGTGGGTTACAGCCCTAAGGGAGGAGTTCAATCTGGAACATCAGTGGGCACGTTAAAGTTTTGTCTTGTGGAGTGAGGTTGTGGAACAGTTTGGGTGTGGAATTGCAGCAATGTCCAAGCACGACCCAGTTCAAAAAGCCATATAAACACGTTTTCCCGAGGTACAAGGAGGAAGAAGGGCTTTAATAATTGAGTGTTATCATGAATGATTTATGTATTTGTTCATTTAATAAATTTAGTTTCTATTTTTTTGTAACTTTTTATGTACATATGCAGTTTTGGGGAGACTGATTGTTAACTGAGCAGTGAAGAAGGGGAAGTTTTAAATAAGGTTCTGCTTCATTCTTCTTTTCAGACCTGTTGCTTTCATTTTATTTTGTTTTGAGAATTTTCCTTTTTTCGTTTGTTTTGTTTTTCTCTTACTTTTTTGTGTTACTTGTACATGTTTGAAAAAAATATATAATAATTAAAAATATAAATAAATAATACATAAATAAAAAGATAGACAAAAATTAACCCGAAGTAAAAAGTAAACATCTCAGGATGTGCACTTTAATCTGTCTTTTGCAAAGCTTTGCTCTCTGTGGGTGATTTCAGTGATATGTTGAGCAAAGTGTGTAAAGCATCCTTCAATAACACGCCTTACACTGACCACCCACACCTCAGGATCAAAAGCAAAAAAAAATATCTTCATGAGAAATCAAAGTGTGTGCTTTTCACTTTTTTCTAAGTAATAAATTATTTACTGTAGATGCAGTGGAACTTTAAGGGAGTGTGACGTCCAAGATCACAGAGGAGCTTTTAAAAAAGCAAGACCTGCACAAAACAATTAAAGAAACGTAGATAGACAGCGCAACAGGCTGTAGACCAAAGCAGCACTAATATGAATGTTTTAATCTTTTAAAGCCAAGTTAGGGTTAGGGGTTAGGGGTTAGGGGTTGTATTTAAATATCCAAACCCAAAACATTCCCACCAGAAGGTCACTTACTAAAACTTGATGAGAAGGTATTTGGCATGATATTTTAATGGCCTTGAAAATTAATGCAGTTTGAAATCAATACAGATGTACAGCTGTATTCTTTTTCTGTTTGGTGAGGATGTACAAAAATAGAAAAACCCTGCCTCAGGAGTGATGATGGAAGAATAAAAAACGGACTTTCCGCTCTCAAACCTGAGTTTGCATCCTGCGTTGCAGCATTTTACATTTTCTTCTTAACTTCTTTTAATATTTTCATTTTCTAATTGAATCATAATCATAATGAAACATGATCTTTGTTTTAAAGGGATTTTAAACTTATTTCAGTTCACTGTTTGTCATTAAATCATATCCTTCACCTTAACTGCCTCGCTTTCTGCCATTTAGCAGAAACTGCCCCCTTGTGTATTTTGTTTAGTTTAACATAAAAACACCTTGTTTTTCTTTAATTCCAGATTTTCAGTTGCCGATTGTCACACCTGTACTTTGTTTGCGATTATCTCCCTTGGCATGAATACTCTGTCTCTCATCTCATAAACAAATATCATGGACAGCACATATTCCACTGTCAAAGGCTTGAATGGGAATGAACACTATACAGTATTATATATCACACAGCAACAACAACAACAACAATAATAATAATAATAATAATAATAATAATAATAAAATAATAATAATTTATTATTATTATTATTATTACTATTATTATCATTATTATTACATTATCGACTTAAACAAAATTTTAGTTGCAGGTTTTTCATAATATTTTACATTCGTCTTGTGAATTTGCTATCCATTTTGTATGTGTGTGTGTTCATGTTTGTCGGTCTGATATCAGATCAGATCAGTTGTAGAAGAGGGAAATAAAGAGGGGGGAAAGAAAACAAGGGAATAATGCAAACAAGAAGCAAAACAGACAAAAGGGATGTTGTGGACTGGGATTGACAGGACTTTGTATGTATTAATTTGTTCACAGGTTTTTCCAGAGGGTGATGTGTAACTTCTTGCTTTCCTAGGAAAATTGTTTCCTATTTCCTTTTAATTGGTTAATTATTTGGGTTGCCAGTCATGTCAGCACTTTCCGCTATTTTCTAAAATGAATTCTTTATTTTTTACAACTGCCTAGCTCCCAGCTGTTAGGCTTGCATTTAAGTCACCATTTCTTGGTTATCTGGCAAGACCAATATCAGCCTCAAACATTTGGTACGTTAATGTTGAGGGACTTGTCAATTCCCCCTGCATGTTTATGTTAAAGGAGTACGTGCCTTGAAGTTACTTTGCGAGATGACTTGTATGTGTGTGTGAACAGATAACAAAGTGGAATAATTAAAGGGTTTTGTGAAAACAATCCAGTGTTAGAGAGGAACGCAGGCAGTTAAAATCTAGTTGTACTACACACTGCTGCATATTTAAAAACTTCTAAGCACACACTCACATGAAGGCGGGGGACAAAAGTCTCAGCAAAAGGATTACAAGAAAAATGTAACTCACCTTAGCGACCCTGTTAGCAACCTCCCGGCCCACCATTAGCCCTTGTACGAACGTCCGTGCGGCGATGAAGGCCCTAGTGACCTGAGCCTTCAGTTTCCTGGGTACGTCTCCAAAGGGCTTCAGCTGATCTGCGTATTTACTGACACACTCCAGGTAGTCTTCGGTGAAGTGGTACTGGGAATTGAGTAACTGGAACATGCGCTCCAGCAACCTGGACCAGAAGTCATTTAACATCTCCTCCAAGTTGACGTTGCCCCCCGTGTAGTAGCGCTTCAGCTCGGTGAACAGGTCCTGGAACACCTCAGAGTTCTGCATGTACAGCTTCCCGTACGTCTTTGTGAACATACTGTTCAGGGATTTTTCAGAGTTGTCCAGCAGCTCCAAGAAAAACTCTGCATAGACAGATGAATATTTTGGGGGCAGGAGAAAGAGATGAAAAAGACAAGTAGTTTAGTTATTATGTAGATATTTATGTTACACTTTAGAATTCAACTGTGTCATGGCTACTCATAAAATATGAACCAAACAAAAAGCTTGAAAATAGGACGTGTAAAATGTACTCAAATTACTCCTGTTTTACATACTTTAATTTAACTACTTATTTTATGGTCTTGTTTGTATATACCATATCAATGCACAGCAGCCAAACATAGGCCCTTGATTATCTGAAGAAAGTCAGTGCAGAGCATTAATAATTTAAGAGCAGAAATAATGGACCACAAGGAGCATGAATGATTAATGTAAAGGTTCTGATTGCATACTGTAACAAAATATTCATAAGTTTGAGACCCAGGCACTAGTATACATTATCATCACAGACACATTGAAACCATTTATTTGTTCACTGAGGCAGCTGGCCCGTGAGCTTATAATTGAATACTGGAGATTCATTGGCTTTGAATTATCCAACTGTCCACTGCAATATTTCTGTGTAAAATGAACATTTCTGTCATTGTATTTACTTTTGAATTAGGGAAGAATGAAGAGGAATTATCTAAAAAAAAAAAAAAAAAAAGAGGAATTATCTATCGCAACATGAAATTTTCATTCAGATTTTACACAAAAATGTCATGTAACATTATTTGGAACTTTGTTTACATGCAGCATCTCAGTCAGTTGGGATTTCGCTCTATTTCATAGAATATATCAGGCCTGAAGTAGAGTGGGAACCACATCCCAGTGTGGTGTTTAAACAAAAACATGATATGTAACCTGACAGTACGTTGAGAATCATAACATAGACTGATGTCAGAACTTCTAGAGGGAACGATCAAATTCTAGCTGGGATAAGGACGTGGTGAATGTTGGTCTATAGACTGATTAACTTCCTGTGTGACTGCAATGCAGCTGCCAATACACAGAAATCACATTAATCCATTCACAGTACCAACACTGTCAACTTCATCAAAAAATCTTTACTCCCTGAAGATGAGTATTGCAAGTGCTAAATAACAGTTTAGTTTGTAAAATACAACAATTCTATCTTTTTATATCAGTTATTGCACATTTACTGCATCAAACAATAAATTCACCAGTAATAATGTCATCACAGTTTAAAGTACCGGGATGCAGATTGTAGTGATTCATTGCAAGCACACAGACAATCAAAATGCTCAAGAGCGGCAATACAATTCAAATTTAACTTTCATGGCAATTAAATCATTGTCTCCTTGTCATCTGCCCAAGTCGCTCTCTTCCATGTGAGCACTTGCTCTCTTGAGTATTAAATCAGTCAACAAAAAGAAAAATAGAAAGAAAAAGTAGAATTAGCAGGGGAGTCTCACTGAAGCCTAACTAATAGGATCCCATGTTCCTGAGCACACAGGCGTAAATGTTGAGAAGATCATAACACATCTCTCCAAGCACAAATGTCAAATATTCCTCCACCCTCCTTTGTAAACAAACACGCTGCAGACATTTCACGTGTCATGTTTGCTAATAAACCATCCAAGGGCTCTCTCCCTGGCAGGCTGGCTGACATTTCTTAGAACTGGTCATGATCTCGGTTTCACCCTGAAATTGTGGTCTGGCTCTTATAATGGGGTTCCCTTCTTTGATAATCACTATATAATGAATAATTTAACATAGAGTTTATGTAATATATACTAAATTAAGATTTTGCTGTGGGAATTCAAAGAAAACAGAGATATAAAAATCCAGTAAGTTACTTGACAAAGCTAACAATTAAATATATAGATTTATTGTGTTTAAACATGTATTGTACAATTATTATTTATTGTAAGATAAGAAAGTAGAGATACAAAAATCATTGCACTGATTTCTTTCCATATCAAAGAAAAAGAAAAACATCCTCATACATTGCACTCATTCCTTAATGTGTGGACCATAAGGGATTATTTATGCCCAACGTTAAAAACACATGCATATCAATGGAGCGTCTGTCCGACCTCTGTGCTCATTTCCTGCTAATTCACTCCTTTTTCAGTGAGCTTTCAAATACCGTGCATGCAGCAAATGGAGCGGCATCACTGGAAATTGTGGGTGCAGTATAACTGACAAGCAGGGATAAAGAGGAAGAAGCCACAATGTATTTAATGGTCACACACATCACCACAGTCCACTGCACTGCTTCTTTTTATGTCTCATCTGAAAATATGGGTTATAATGAGCTCCTCCAAAATAACCATGTTTTTCTAGAGTCTATAACAGTTAATAGCTGGGACACACCAACCGGCTAAACTTAAATCAGCATAACCTTTGACTGGTTTTGGCTGTGTTCTGATTTTGAAACTGATGTCAGAACTAGGAAGTGGACTCTGAACTTTATTGCAGTGGATCCAACCTATCTTCCTTGAGGACCCCCTTCACATACTGTATACAACAAACCTGAGGACAACATAAACCCACCCACTTGCCCCATGCCAAACCATGTTTGGCTTTATGATTTCATTAGCTGGCTTCTTACCACAAATAGGTATGAGTCATTAATTAAATGGTGTAGGAAAAATGAAGGTTATCAGGATAGACATGAACTATTATACAACCATAGCTCCACAAGCTCACTGACCTCACTAAACCACATGGATGACAACTGGCTGAATGCACAAGGGATTTTTTTTTCAATTTATTTTATTTATTAATTCAAATAGAATTTTTATTGTTGACAAAGGATTTTTGTTTTAAAATATTTTATGTAACATTTACTAATACCCACTTGTTCTCTTTGGAACCACGTTGGTCTGAGCTGTCAAATCTTTGGGCAACCCATGTGCTCTTCAAGAAACCCTACTGTGAGGTCAGGAATCTCACATTGGGAGCCCCTTCACTACCGGATCGTGTCAACTTAACGTAAACATAAACAGAGGAAAGTAATAAAGCAAGAGACATACCTAAAGCCTAAAGCCTAAACGATCCTTTAAACGTATCCTCAGACGTTTTCCTTAAAAAGGCAATCTTTCACTTAACCCCGAGCCTGCTGAAACAAATAATCAAAACGTTTTCTGTGTTTCTGTGTTGGAGAGTCAGAGTCAGAGAAAAACATCCCCTAATATCTTTCTCTCTTCTGTCTAAATGATTAACTTTGGTGGGGTTTCTTTCACATCTCATTTGAGCCTGTGAGGGTGGAGTAGTTTATCTTTTTATGAGCTTTTTGAACAGATTTTGCATTTGTCACATTTTCCTCAAGCATGTTTTCTTTCTCCTGAAATGGCACAGTATGTCCACACATTCAGGAGAGAAGAAAACCAATCCCGGGACACTCCTTCTACTTTTGTATGTAACTGAATGACCTGCCATTACACCAGCATTTGTTTAAATATTAAGAGCCTGCAGGGCTTTTCACATTCCATTTTTTCCAATTAGATCTGAATCAAGGACATGTATGCCCCTGAGTATTGAACGAGCTATAATCTGTGTTACCATTTAATGTGCTGTCAAGTTGGATAGTGAATATGGAAACTCAAATGCAACACCCAAATCGTTTTTATTGGTTTTATTTAAATAAATAATATTTAAAATGACTTATTTAATTTGAATGTGTTTCAAAACATTCCTGAAAATTAATCAAAGGAGGGTTTATGAAGTATAAATGAAGAGAAAAAGTAAAGTTACACAAGCTTGAAAACCCATAGAGTAAAACTGTGAGGCTATGGTACCAGTCCCTCTAAATAAATAAAAAAATACACAGACACCCATCACACATAAAACTATATTCATATATCGACAAAATGGATCTCTACAAAAATATTGGAGATTACAGTTAACAGCTGTCTGTTCACGTGCCAAGAAGGGGGGGAGCTGAAGTCTAATAAAGGCAGTGTTGGCTGATTGATCCTGCTGGGTGTGAGGTGCAGCATCTGCTCTTAACGCCACTAGAAGGGCTTTTAAAACAGTCTCCTTCATTTAATTGACTGTATTTAAGTCTGTGCCCTTTAGATTCAATCATGTAAAGTCTCATTTCATGCCTTCACTTTTTATTCAATTTAAGCTACCGCACAACAGAATATGTGAAATATTTTTACATAAACAATGTATACAATCAAATAAAAATACTAGTTATTAGCCAATGATAAAAGTTACCACACCTAAATCTATAGTTATTGAACTGCTGCGTACACTAAGCACACTGAGATAATCATAAGCTGTTTTATTGCATAATTGTCAAGGCTTTTGTTTGATTTCAAGGCCTGTTACCTGGAAAATAGCAGCTACAGCTTGACAAAATCACGAAGAGCGTGGCCAAAGTACATATTTTGCCAGGGAATTATCATTGAGAGTTATTGACCTTGGATAACATTCGACGGCCTGGCCTTCCGGGTGTTAATCTTTGGAATCATATCAATGTATGTGTGTGTGTGGTCTAACTGACTATACATTTAGGAATCATCTTCTTTACAGATCTATTGACTGATGAAGGCTGTATGAATCACAGGATGTAGCAAGACTAGAAAGCCTTGCTACATTTGTAATTTTAATTTCAGAGCTCAATTTACTCAAAAACAGATAAGTAATACGTGATCATTCAACTCATCCTGAAAAGCATAAATTACACAATAAACTGCTTTTTATCCAAAAACCAAAAGAACACCTATATTAGTCACACAAAAAAGTACAATCGTACAAAATGATTGTTTACATCACATGTATATAATTTGGTGATACAGTACCATATCTAATTAAACATAAAGAAAAAGGTTATAATGTCAAAATTTATATTCAACAAAAAATTAACAATGTATGTTTTATGGAAACACTGCATGAAGTTGAACTGGAAGAATTAATGAAATGCATGTTTCAAACAAAGCTTTTAGAATATAGAATAATTCACTCTTGTGACAAAAATGACAAAAATGGATTTTCCAAAACGTTTTAGTTATCTAACATTGATTAACTTCCACTTCTGTAAACTGCATGAAAAGGTTTGTCATGTCAAGAATTATAAATCAGATCAGATTTTTACCATCCAGTTAACGTTCACCTGCAAACACTGTGAAATAACACATGGAAGCTTCAAAGTGAAGCTCTATGTGTAGATGGACTTTTGGATTTTTCCTATTGTATGTTCTGAGATATGCAATTATTTAATACTGTAGAATAAATCTAAGTGTGAAGAATCAATGTTCTCTGAAAGAAGTGCAAAGTGCTCCTTTGATATCTGCCCTAATTACTGTAAATAATTATTATGATTAATAAAGGTGACCTTTCTTTAGCTCTGATAATAGCACCTCATCCACAAAAGAAAACATGAACTCACCCATTAATTTTACTTCACACTCGTTGAAAACTCAGTCGCTCATTTTCTATTGCCTCGAGCTGTAGAATCTCTCATTCTGACTATGGTTAATTAAGAGCAAATTTCAATTAATGGTCCAAGAGTCTTGAATAGCCAGAGGGTAGGTTTGTACAAAGCAAATACTAATACATTTTATACATTTTATCCCGGTGATCGTATTCATTTCGAAAGAAGTCAGAGATATCAAGCAGTCAGTATAATGACTAGAGTTTGACTGATTCCCTACAAAAAATAACATATCTTCCAATGAATAAATCTCATGCAAATGTATTTTGGAATCCCCCTTAAGACCTTAATCACCCTTAATCACACATAATCAGAGAATTTTTATCACAGTTCTCTCAAAATCTTTATGTTTGATATTGAAAAGGACTTTACAATCTTTTGACTGTAATATGTTGTTTTTTTCTCAAAAACAATTTGTTTTCAGTTGTTAATGGACAGGTTTTATTAACTGAACTGAAGCCCCTCAACTGCAACTTAACAGCGATGGGTACTGGCTTAATCTGCCACTAATCTGTGAATAATCGGACTGTGCGGCAAATATGGTTTCAAATTTTGTGTCCTGAAGCAATTTGCTCTGTCAAGAAACACAAAAGGTCTATGTGTCTAAAACTGGAAACTACCAGGAATCTGTCCTATTAGTCTAGTGTTTCATCTTAAAATCCATCCACCAAATTTTCATTTGCACAAACCTTGCAACTCCAGCAATTCCAGTGTTCCTGCTTATTTCTTCCTTTACCTCTATCAACTGTGAAAAGCTGCTATAAAAGGAAAAGTAATATGGTATTGATTTAATCAGGACTAGATTAAACCTTCAACCTTTTCTGAACCCTAGTTGCACATCATATCTTGTGTGAGAAGGAAAGGGGAGGAACAGAGGGCCAAAGATGATTCACTGCTGTTGCATTTCTGAGTCATCAAGGAAGGTTGTAACAGGGGCAAACTATGCCTGTCTCATCATGGAAACCATTCAAACCAATAGCTCCATTGGCATTCAGCTGACTCTGTGATGCCATCTTGACGAGTATAAGTACAAACCATTGTGGGATTGAGCCCCCAGTGTTTAGCATGATTTGCAAGGAGACCAATGTGAAAAGGGTTTATGTGCTGGATTCCCATGAAAAAAGCAATTCATTCAGATCTGATCAAAACAAATCTGAATTAGTTATCTTTACAATAATAGTGGTCAGAAAAGACGATTCATTGAAATAGAGGCACCCAAGCACAGATTTATTAAATGTTTGCACTTGTTAAAACACTCAAACTTGATAACACAACAAAAACAATGAACTTGCAATATGTGTATTTCTACCAGAACATGCAAAACACTTGGAAGACATGCAAATAAATTAGCTTCTCAATGTGATTTACCAAACGTGGAACTGATTACGGTGGTTGCTTTTGCACCTATATTTAGCGCTTCTGAAAGGCAGGCCTTAACTGGCTCAGACATGGTCAAATGGCTGCAGCTTCAGGAAAGAAAGGAAAGAGCCCAATCCTGCAGGATTGCAGATGAGCATCAGTCTGAATATGTTCTCATGACCAGTGGGTGGCAATGACTCAACTTCTGAAACATATTTTTTTACATGAAAAGGTATAATTTGTCTGAAAGTTAAAATCATAACTGTTTTATATAAACGTCACAAGGAGGCACGCTCATTTTTGTCAATTACAACTATCTGCAAACCTTATTCTACCAGCGTCTCTTGTGTGTCATATTCTGGAATTCACTTTCACAAAAACTCCATGGAAGCTCTCAATCAGCTGAGAATGACCAATAGGAACATGGACCTGCCCATGACACAATTTTCACATTGAGAACAAAATCCTGAATCAAGGTTTTGCGAAGAAGGAAAAAGAGAGAAAAAGTTTTTAAATGTGATTATTTTTATATGTATTGTAAAAAAAACTCTCAATTTGTTTTCCATATCAACTATATTTTTTGCTTTCAATATGGAAAAAGTTTATCTCAAATATTTATTTTTTTCCTTTCAAATTTCTTTTCCCCTCTCATATCTCTTATTTTCTTGTATTCAATAAAAACACAAATCTAACTCCATAAAAACATAGCCTTCATGCCTTGGCAGACGTAGTAACTGCATAACTAAGGAAAAATAAATATATATATATATTGACATATATGTCACATGTAAAGTATGTTTCACTTTGACTTGTCAACCACCAACCGGTTGTCATGACCCATCAACTTTTTTTTATATTTAGTGGAAATACAAGAAGATGGAAAAGTCAGTGAAGGTATGTTGTCTTTCAGGAAGCTCTACAGTCCAAAACTCCTCTGCAGGAACCATCCCAGAACAGCTCTGTCTTAATGTGCCTGATTCTGTACACAGCAGATTTCTGTGGACCAATCACTCGGCATGAACTCAGTGTAAAGGTCACAGTAATCTTTTAAAATTTAACAGCAAAGGTAACAAAATTCTCCAATGTAAATCTTTGGAGCTCAAAAGAGCCTCTCTATGAAACAAAATGTCATTCCAATAAAATATTTTGCAGGGTTTGGTCTAGTTCAATGAGATAAATGAATCCAATGATAGATCACAGATATAATGTGGGCCAATCTTTAATGCCTACTTAAAATGTCATACCCGTATGATACTGTAAACTCATGGACACGTTCAGAGCTGACCAGTAAATTGCGCTGGACTAGCATTTAACTACATTGCTGATGTTGTCAGTCTCTGTGATGCTGATTCCCTCAGATATATGGTAAGTGTTTAATATTCTGCACTTAAACAAAAGGTGTCGCATGTCTTTCAAAGTTTTTTGAAACTGTACTGAAACAATTCAAGAGTAATTTTAGTAATTTTAAAGACATTCTTTAAAACATTAAAATTAATGGTTAATCATAAGCCTGCATATAAAGATGCTTTGTTTCTGGCACAGCTTTTTATGTGAGTTTTTATGTGTAGGTGGAGTGCAGTAAAGTGGCTGTATCTGAAACAGAACATGTCTTTTAACGGTAAAATGAAAATCTACAAAAAGTCCTCCCTCTTTGATGCGGAGGCACCATCCCCTTCCTTTAGCTTTGATTTCTGGGATTACTCACATCGCACAACAGGGAAGAGCATGTATACCATAAGGAATATTTAATATGTAATATATGTTTTGTACCTTGAAAACATACATACCTCCAAAAAAAAACATTGTTATCGCACATCTATCTCACACAAAATTTAGTTTTTTTTACAATAGCAATGTTTACATGACAGTTTTAATTTCTCTTAAATTTGGAATTAAAGTTAATTTTGTTTTAAACAGATGAAAAATGACCATATAAACACTTAGTTCCTGATGCAAATGTTAATTCCAAATTAAACTTAATTGCGAATAAAGAGGCTAGTTTATTCCATATTTAATTCCGAATTATCCAATTCCTCTCTCATCCTCTATCCTGTAAACCTTAATTCCTCTTTAAAGCCCCAGTGTGTAATATCTGCAACATCTAACGGTCGAACTGCAGATTTACAGCAACTTTACCCCCTCCCACCATCTCCCCCCACCGGGCAGGCGGTGGGATTTTGGCATTATGCCAACAGGAGCACAAACTAATACAAGACATAACTACTTGTATAATCCATTTTTATTTTTATTTCAATAAAAATGAGATAAAATCTTTAACAATCCCCAGGAATGAGCTATAATTCAACCGCCTCAACATCTCCCTCACTTGTGCAAGCAGGTCTGTTGAATTTTGATATTTTTCTTCGTTTTTTCACACTGTTTATTTAATATTTGAACATTAATTTTCACATCCGAATCTCGTGTTTTTATTAATATACGAATATATATTCGAATTCAGAATATTTGTTGACAGCCCTATTGCATACTTTGTCTCATTTAGTTCTCCATCCATCCATCCATCCATTATCTACCGCTTATCCGGGGTCGGGTCGCGGGGGCAGCAGCCTGAGCAGGGAAGCCCAGACTTCCCTCTCCCCAGCCACATCAGTTAGCTCATCCGGGGGGAT
>JAVQJG010113991.1:0-34374 GCA_036024015.1 Craterocephalus amniculus | reverse complement strand
GCTCTCAAATGATACCCCCAGTAGGGGAAGCTCTAAAATGGAGTTGCAAAGTTCTGCTTTAAAGCAGAACTTTGCAACTCCATTTTAGAGCTTCCCCTACTGGGGGTATCATTTGAGAGCTTACTATTGTAAAGTTCACACATCCCGTCTTCTCTGCCTGTCTCTTCTCTGATCCCTGAATATATTTTTAAGCATCTTCTAGCTTGCCGATGCTACTGTAGTCGCTATGTTGGTAGCAGCAGAGTCCTGTCTGTCCTGCAGCGGCCGTTTTACCCGCGATTTGCGGGTAAATATTCCATAGATTATATCTTTTCTGGTGCGGGCGGATCGCAGGTAAGAATATGAATTTTTATTTTTTTTTAAGACGTGACTATTGTTTTAATGAGGCTGTTCGGCACTGGGGCTGCCCGTAAATTTCGGTGTGGGGCTTCAGCCCGACGCCCGGCACAGTGAGGGAGAGTTTCCCTGCTGCTTACGTGACTGATGAAAGACAGCACAGCTGTAAACAGGGAAAATGAACGTTACCTTCTTTATGCGGGACTTTTCAAGTCCGAAACAACAGGTTTCTTCCTCGGCCCGGTTTGTTTTTATTCCATTGCACCACCGGTTTGTAACACATATGTATTGGCCAGGTAACCTGCTTCCAACCCCTGATGCAAACTACGTGAACTGATTCCTCACTCTGGTCCGGCAAAGAGTTAGCGCCTGGCCGTGTAGAGCCAGTTTTGAGGAGCTGATGTTTAGATGGTGGAAAGCCAAAGAACCGATGCTTAGTCTGGCCCTGATCGCTCTAAACTAGCACTGTAAGTGGATTGTTTGTAAATGGGTCTGAGTGCCGTAAAGCAGGTTTTGTTATCCCAAGATCTGGTCTGGTCTGATCAGGCAGAGTTGCAAGTGCTGCCCCCGAGAGGAGGTGAGGGAACATTGAATCACTCCATAAACACTTTGTTTGGCTCCACAAGGATTCAGAAAAGCATTTATTGAGGTAAAAATGTTGCATAGTTCTGCTTAAAGTTGGAATTAATGTTGCCATGTACACCAGAAAAAGAATATTTTAATTCCAAATTATTTAATTCAGAGTACTTTAAAAACATGTCACTGTAGCCAAAGTGTGATTGGGCATTTCTGTGCAGATAAGCCTTATCTATAAGATAAGCAGGTCCTCCTCAGTTGGTACCATTTAGCTGTCAGCAGAAGTACTTTCAGTATAATTCAGCCTCCTGCTGCTCATTGGAAACACATGGCACATGGTTCGAGTGTGAGCAAGTGTGTATTTTGGGTTGGAAACCATGGCGATTAGCTTCCCAGTTGAAGGAGTATCAGCCTCCACTTTAAGAGCTGGTGCCAAGAACAGCTCCTGCGGGGGAAAAGCAGGCTGAACATTTGGAAAGATGGCTTTGTGATCAGAACTCTGGCAAACCTGAGCCGGTGCGAGTGGACGTGAGTTCACATTTTTCTGCTGAAGCAAACCGTCATTCTGTTTGATGGCAGTCAGCCAGTGCTGTAAGTGTAGCTGCAATCCCAAGTCTTATCTTGTGTCGTTGTAGAACCGCTAGATGCTTCAGTTTGGACAAATGTCCCACATGACGGCATAAAAAGACCGGCTGTTCTCTGGCTGAGTTTTATCTTCCACACTCTCATCCTGGTCAGGAAATGACCAGTCAGTCTCTCTTTCGGCAGCTGACGATTGTGCAGGTTGCTGTTACCTGAATCCAAACCCTTCAGGGTTTTATCATCATGATCCTCAATAATGTTTTATGAAAGACATCGTATATTGATCTTGTAGACCGTGGCTCTTGTATACGTTAATCCAAACTGATTCTGTTGACAATTTTTTAAAAATACCATGCAGGTGAAACACACTAGCACATTAAAGTGTTAATGAGCTAGAAAGTGTTCATTTTTTTCATTTAATATTTTTGCTCATGTTCTCAAGTCATTGTGATTTCATTGGATAAATTCATCATGATCGCTGTTTTGGTTGTCCTTTTGTGAAAAAAAAATCGACAATAAGGCATAAGACAGGAAAGACAGGTCTGGGTTAGTTTTATCCAACTATTCCCTGCATACTGTAGAGCAATTTACCAAGCACTCAGTGCTTTTGGGTCTACTTCATGAATTTCTATGCAATTTGAGATGGAAATGCAGCATTATTCATAATAGCTAAAGTTTTGTGAAATCCCAGTTTTTCTCCTCTCACTGGAGATAAAACTTCACATGAGACAAGACATTTACCACACCAATATTTATTTGTTAATGATCCCCAGTCTTTCAAAATAAACAAAAATGACAGCAGCTGTTTGTTTGTTGGGAGTTTGACTGATTTGTGCTACACTTTTGGGGCAACATTTGAAAGCATATGCCCTTTTCTTTACATGATAAACCCTTGCAGTGCACTCATTTTCTAGTGTGTTGTGACGTACAAATAATGTACTTGTAAAGCAGGAGTGGCAGTTTGCTGTTAGTGGCTGTGGCACAAAGACATGTGCGGTACTGTAGACGGACGTTTCAGTCCCAAATTCAAATTCTGATGATAGTCTGGTCTGGTTGGACCTCCCACAGTTCCACCAACCCACTTTTACTTTTCTTGAGATTGTGGCATTAATCCTTTAGTAAACATTCATGAGGAGACAGAAGTTAAAAGCACAGATGAAAAATTAACCATGCAAAAAAACATCCTCCAGCCAGATATTGCACCTCTGACACTTGATGTGCTATATTTGCTTTAGCCTTTTCATCACTGGAGGCCCTTCTGAACCAAATATTTTTTAATTCTTGTAATTCAACAAACATGCAGAGTAAACAGCAAAGGCTTTCAAAAATTAATCCAATAAAAGTATACTGTCAACTAGTCTTGCATGGTCAGTTTTATGTCCATAGTACTGTCAGCTGTTATTCTAAAGGATGAAACCAGCTGGTCGTCTAAACAGCGACAGCCAAAGTGCTACTGGAAAATTATGTAAACTTGGTTGATATTTGTTGAATTGGAGGGGACTCTTTACCTAACTGTATGAACAATAAATACATCCTGCCTCGTTCCTCCATCCAAAACAAAAAACTGGGTTTTCCCCAGATATCTGAAAAAAAGACTGTACAACAATACTAAAGCACTGCTGCTGATGGGCAGGTCCTGATCTTAGTAAAAGCAGCTGTTCTGCTGATTACACTGCAGCTGCAACAAAAAAGGAATTCACTAGTTAATCAAATAAAATTATTAAAAGAAAAGCACAATGTGACAAAACAAATGTTTAAAGAATGGCTTATTGAAATGACAGCCTTAGGTAAAACGTGTAGAGTGCCAGAAAAATATTAGTCTTATAGTCTGCACCATCCAGGTTTTCTAACAAGAATATTGTCTTTATTTCTCTGTCCTGCCAAAATCAGAAATCCTTTATTTGATTGGCTGCCATCTTTATTTACACATTCTCCTAATTGGGAGAACCATGACTTGCCTCTGATGCCTCATGTTGTGCACTACATTACATCACACTGACAGCGTCTCTGTCCCAGCCTAAGGGCAGGGGTATTCATTTAGAATTTAAAAGACAATTTCTTGAACCAAATAAGAGGATTACAATATATCTTTTTAGTGTGATGTATACTTAAGTTAACAAGCAGTTCTATCAGCATCTGCATGTGATCAATACTTGACTGCCAAATTAAATCATTTCAATACAAATTGAATAATGTATACTGTTCTCCCATTTACTAAATAAAAGCAGGGAAACATTTCATAATCTGAGAAAATGAATAAGATCTAAACTAGAGAAAAAACAATAAAGAGAGAAAAAGCTTGAATTTTTCATTTTAAGTTTCACAACTTGACTCAATAGTCAACCAGTTTTACTGATAAATCTTAACAATTGACCAGTTCCAGAAGCTCACTGTCTTCCCATTTTTAAATTCACTCCTCCAGATGATGCTGCCAGGATATTAAACTTGGAGTCAGGACCCTTCTCATACACATGCTCACTGATGCTCTCAGATGCTGCACTCATCCCTTCTCCATTCACACAACCCCTCCTCTGTTAATAATTTTAATGTGCTGCTGAGTTGACTCAAAATCCAATTAACTCTGAGGGAACACTGATGGCCATCAACTAAAATAAAACAAAGCTGTGCCTGTAAACATAGAAGCACTCTGCCAGGTTGTAAATCATAACCTTCTGTGTTTGCTGACAGCTTCTGGGTCCAGACCTGGACTCAGATCATGGTTTTTGTTTTAAACACTCCAGTACATCTTCATATTTTTTGGTGGGTGAGACCACCCCTCTATAATTGTTTTCAGGACTTATTATGCTGGTTTTGATTATTTACAAATAGTTACCAGAGACTATTCAGACTGTCTCAGGGTCATATTTATTAATTCATAATTACTGCATGATGATGTTGGAATGAGGGAGCTTAACGGGCCATGTCTTAGACCTCAGTGCTTCTTTGATTTCTTGTAAAACTGAATATTGTTCAACATGACATATTTTTGGAGCTATTATTCTGCCACAGAATAATTTCACAGTTGGATGGCGACGCCGGTGGTGTTCTTATCTAAAGATTACAATTTTTTTTTAAATTATAACCGTAATATCACCACAGCTTTTGGGTGGATGTTTGCATTGGTGTTACAGTACATTAAATTAATAAAAGGAATGACAATGATGTAGTATGTCTTAATGAACAAAAAGAGGTCAGAGGAATCAGAGCATGCATATGATTCCATGTAAATCTAATATGATCTATGTATGTGAATTTAGTTGGATGTTAAAAAAAAATTAACAGCTGTGTGTGTGTGTTGCTCTGCCCTCGCCGTAGGCCAGGAAAGGCAGCCCTCCAACTAGGTCAATACAAACAGGACTTCAGAGGGCTGATGCGAAAGATAGAGGGATGTAGTAAAATAAGGGAGAAAAGGAAAGAGAACTGGTGAAGAAAAAGAGTAAGGAGGGAAGAATAGAGAAAAAGATGGGAGATAAGGAAAATCTAAACTAAGGCTGAGCAAAAATGGAAATGAAAATTCTGATTTGAGGAGGTGAAGAAGGGAGAGACGAGTGAAACGGGGATATGCCTTCTGTAAGTTGTTTAGGGATCTGTATGCAATCCAAACACAAAACTACTTGTTTAAAAATTGTACACAAGGTTTCAAATCAGACAATACTGTTTTTGCTCATGTAATCTAATGCTGGCTGTGTATGGTTGTCCATGTGTATTACTCAACGCAGCACAGCCCCCTGTGATCGTCAGCAATATACTGAGCTATGGTTGCTTGTGACTTGTTGCCAACTCATTGGTTTTAATGTTGTAGAGAACGATGCAGAAAATGCATTACTGTGCACATTTCCTGTAAATGTACCTGTAGGGAACTCTGTGCAATGAGCCTTTTTGTTTTTTGATTTCCGTTAATAATGGTTTTGCAGAGTTTGAGTGGAGGGACAGCATGCTCAGCCTCATGCTAGCATCAGGGATAAAAAAGGTGGCTGTATTGTTAGTTTAATGAAATGTAGCCTAAAGTTTGAAACAAATGACATATTCATTGATTTAAATGATGTAGAACATTAATTGTTAACCATTTTAAACAATGAAAGAATGTTGTACAGGTCTAAAGCTGCCGTTGTGTCAGCCGTGACCCCACTTACTCACTCACTGCTGGCATTTTACTAGTGTGAAATTGAGGGTTGGCTTTAAGCTGCAAAAACTATTTCAAGCCAATCAGAACTGAATCTTTTCTTTAACCATTATGTAATTCATAAAATTGAATAGCTTGATCTCTGACTGTGAATGTAAGGCTCTAGGTCATCCAAATCTATGAACAAACCATGAGCATGCTTGTGGTGTCTGTAGTAATATTTTTCATGTGTATGTTTGAGAGCGAGACACACACACACACACATACGCACACACACACACTTGGGTGTCAGTGTGTTTCTTGTCAACCTCAGGCATGAATGAGTTTGCACTGACCTACATTGTGCCTCAGCAGACACACATATACTTTGATCTTTTCATACTTGTGAGGACTAGCATTGATGCAATGCATTTTCCAACCTTTAACTGTGACATTTGTCACCCAAGCTGAATCTGATTTGAGCCTAAACACTAAAACATTCCATCAAAGGCCCATCTTATATAAGAAATGTCAGTCAAATCACTTTTTACTTAACACAAACCCTGCAATTCAAAAATCTTAAAAGGCAAATTAGTCTTCACAAGAGTAGATGTTCTGGCACACACAAACAAACACAGTCCGTTCACCAGCCTCCCTGCATTATATATTCACCACGGTATTCATGTGGACACATAATATGAATTTACTTGCCTACAGTTACATGCTGATGTTCACTGACACACTCATTCATATAAACTCACACACACACTCTCTCTCTTTGTAAAACACTGACTGACAGTGAAGCACAAACCTTAGGAAGATGTGTCTACATATGTGTCTGTGAGGACCCATTTCGTCTTGAAGAAATACATTATAAAGCAACTACTGGTTTCCTTAATGACTCATTTCAACAAAGAAAATATAGATAAAAGTTTAACATCACAAGTTGTCAAAACCTAATGACTGAGGGATGAAGGATGAACTAAACAAGGCAACAGCTGCAACAGTTCTATGGAAATATGCTGCTGAAGTGAACAAGCAAACCATAATTTCAAGCATATGTCTGTTCCCAACTGGTGAGGTCTAATTTATTGTAAAAGTCGGCACAATTAACAACTGATTTGCATCGGTTTTGCATTGTGCTGTCCTGTAACGCTCCTGTCCTAAATCTGTTCCCTTTCTTTTCCTCTAGTCTGCAGACAAGCAGCGAGCGCTGGAGGAGACAAAGAGCTACACCACCCAGTCTCTGGCTAGTGTTGCCTACCTCATCAACACGCTGGCCAACAATGTGTTGCAGATGTTGGACATCCAGGCATCGCAACTGCGTCGCATGGAGAGCTCTGTCAACCACATTTCACAGGTCTGGTGACCTTTCACTTTGACAGGAATTAGCAGCAGAAAATACTCATAATGCTACATATCTCTGTAGGTCATTTAGATATCTTATAAATGAAAGTATTTACTCCAAGCCATGCGTGACAATGTTATGACACTGGAAAAAATGGGAAAAAGCTCAGATCAGTCAAAATACTGGTGCATGAAATCACACATGGTTGTGTTCAACATAGTGAAAGGACTCAAGGGTGAAAGCTCACGATATGTGATCATGTATGCATGCAAGCTCATTTATGTTATCTGCTTTCTGGATGTTGTGCTCCTCGCTGTGTAAAGCCAAGTGCAGCTGCCCAGAATTTATGTCGGGACTTTGCACTTAGTAAGAGGTTAAAAAAAGTAAGATAGAAAAAACTTGTATACAGCAGGGATAAGGTAAAGTCTCCGCACAATGCCCCTAGAGTGCAGAAACATGTCTTCTGCACATTAATTCAATTAGGTTTCTTGTTAAAAATTTTGCTAGCAGGCCAGGGTTCAATGAATATTTTACAACATTTGTTTGAGTTGACCATGTGGAAATAGTGTGTCTGAAGTAACAGGTGTGTCTGCAGACAGTGAATCTTAAGCTGAACCTGCAGCTTTTTTGGCTTAACGAAGGTTTATTATGAGTTAATCTCATTGTTTGCTGTCTTGCTGCAATATCAAACTTTTTTTTTTTATCAGAAATTTGTAGCACTGGGATGATATGCTATTCAATTCCTTCACGAATTTTTTTGGTGATAATGCAATTTAAATTGCAATTCTGGTGATTCTTCGATACTGCAGATTTTTGTGGAGAAAATTTTTATAAAAATCTTTTTGCAAATTTTTTTAAAAGTTTTTAAAAAAGATTTTTTTTTACAAAGAAAGAATCGCTTTAAATTGTGAATTAAAAATATCCTGATATTCAATTTTTTAACCAAAAAATTGATTAAAAAATTGTGAAATAAAGAATCCCAATATTCAATTTTTTTATTCAAATTTCCCAGCCCTAGAAATTTGCAAACCTACAAAATCAGGCGTCTGCGAACTGTTCTGTGGTGTGAATTTGTGAGAGCGCTAAAACTTTTATGAAGTACAGAGTTTTATTCAATAAATTATCACAGGAAATGGCATCCTGCAGTGAAATCTAGGTAATCTGGTCTCTCATGTGGGATTGAGATAAGAAGAATCCATCATTAAGCCACTCAGACAGCTCTGGGGTTTTGTCATCCAATGAAACAAATAAAACTGCCTGCAAGTGTGACTGCACCCAGCAGTCTAAGAAATAAGGGAATTGTCAGTGATCACAGACAGACACACACTGTACTTCTGCACATCCCTCACTGCAGCTGTATCCAACTTATTCATATTTCTAGACAAACTCTGTAAACTCAAAGAGAAAGCTGACACATCGCTCAGTGTTGAGAAAATGCTTGTGTCAGAAAAGAAATACTTATTCACTTGGGACTGAAATCTTCAACAGTCCCTTCAAACAGTAAGTGCTCGCTTCAAGGGATACAGTCGTAGTTTTTGGTTGTACAGAGGGACCATTCTCCTCTTCAGATCACTCAATAATCAGTATAATCAGGATTCTCTGCATGCAGCTATAATGAGACGCTTCTCTGTGTTATTTTAGCCCAGGCTGTGGTTGGATGTCATGATTACCACTCTCAGTTCAGTGAGACAGTCACATCTGTTATGTAGGCGAGCGCTTCATGCTGTGAGGCTTCCTCACATAAGAAATGCCACAGACATGATCTTATATAATGCAGTTTGCCTTTCATGCTGCAGTAATTAGCCAAAAGAGGATTTGTGTAGCATGAAGCAGAGATGGCCAGACTCACTCAGGGCACAGGCCAGATGCTCTATCTTTCAGTAGAAAATGTTTCTAGAGTTCAGTATCAGTAGTCTAAAATAGATAGGATTCTGCTTAGATACTTGATGTCCTGCCAGTCTGACGATCCTTTTGAGGCAGTTCCTTTGTTTCTACAGTAACAAACATTTCACACATTATAAATGTATGCTGATGTGCATATTTACCACATTTACTCTGAAAACTATGCCCATAAATTAATCGAATCAGGAGGAATACTGTATCGTCCAAGCCCTACTTATTTGCACGTGATTTAAATTACATATATCAGGCCATGATATTAATGTTTTGAAATTAAATTAAGGGCACATTCACATCAGGATAGTGTGAGAGCTTGGTTCAATTGGGCGGGAAATTCATCATCTTCATTTGGTTTGGTTTGCTTTCACACAGCACTTCACTCAAAAAGACCCAAGTTCCTTCAACAAGTTGCAACAGCTGTTTGCTTGCTACCATATTCCCCAAAGTGTACACTGAGCAACAAGAGACAAGAAAGTCTGACACATTCTTTGGCCCGGGCCGAACAAAACCTTTTTTTTTTTTTTTTTTTTTAAAACATTGAAATCCATTTTGAACAGAAGTTATATACCTATAAACCAAAGTTTTAAGACCATTACCCTTTATATTTGTTGTTTTGGTTGTTGGCGCTCTACAAGTACAGTTCATTTACCATTTGTTTTAGCTACAAGTTTTGGACTCTGCAACAACTCTCAACAAATCTGTCTGGCAAAAAGACATGACCAGCAGTTTCTTTAAGTCCTGGGCCCTAGGATAACCTTATCTTATGTTGTGTGTTCCTACCTGGGATGCTTGAAACAAATTCTTTCCAGTGTTTTGTTCAAATCAATCTCTTATCAATATTGGAGTTTTCTGCAGATCAAACATACTAGTTTTGCTGCATTTTTTTGAATTACTTACCATGCCCATGCTGATATTAATTCATGATTAGACCTCATGTGCAACTCATGCTTCAGATCTTTAAAAAAACAAACCAGCTTTTAGTCCCCATAAAATGGTGCATATTAGGATTTAAAACAGAAATATAATGATCACAATTCTTTTGTAGACTAACCTCAATGTAATACATCCTTGAACTGATTAATAATTCTTCCCTTGGTTCCAGATTTCAAGAACAGGTTGTCATACATATTAAAATTTCTCCACAAATATCCAGCGTGAGAACAGAGCAGTGTGAATGTGCCGTTCACACTGAATACTGACTGGGATGTTGTAGTCTTAGTGAAAAAAAATTAAAGAGAGACAGAATTATTAAGTCTTTAAGGCTGCCTTTAACTCCTGTAAACAATGGGTTTGACTGAATCATTACATCAAGCAAACAAAGTTCAGAGGTTGAAATAATAGTTAAATACTGCAATTTTTTTCCAATGCAACATTGTTCTTCTGTGAGAAAGAACTGTTGAGCCAAAGCTGTCAACAATGGCTTAACAGTTGCAGAGATTTGTGGCTCCTTAACTGTTGTGCAATGGTAGCACATACTATGAAATATTTCCTCTAAATTAATTGAGGTTAAAGTTTATCAGAAACTATCTGACAAACAAATTGTACCCTAAAACCAGGGATCATTATCAGTTGGTTTTTTCTTTCCTTTTTTCTTTTAGTTTTGACATTTTTCATTAAATAACATTATTATTAAGCAGAAGCACTTCTTCTCCCGTCTTCCAGAGCTATTAGGCAGTGATTTACCAAATTAGGTTATAATGTGTGATGGTTGTGTTACCGTACTTTTATACTGGATAATTCTGATCTTCTGGCTTAAGCAGTTTGCCAATATTTGAGTATTTTATAGATAAAAAAAGATAACCTTGACCTTGAAGTGAAGTGGTTTATCTGAAGATATTGGTGCAGGAGGTCTGAAATAACAGGCCGGAGAAATTATGTTTTTCTTTTCTGAAGTTAGTCTTTAAGCTAAGCTTGTCAGTTAGTCATAATATTCACCTTTTTCTCCATCATTTTCCCTTTAGACCGTTGACATTCACAAGGAGAAGGTGGCCAGGCGGGAGATCGGCATCCTGACCACCAACAAAAACACATCTCGCTCTCATAAAATTATCGCCCCACCCAATCCAGAGCGGCCTGTGCGCTACATCAGGAAGCCCATTGACTACAACGTGCTGGATGACATCGGACATGGAGTCAAGGTAGATTAAACTAATGAGAACAACATTGATTAGGTGTCATAATATTGAAAGTGAAAGTTAACTTAAGTTATGGCTATTTTCAATACAGTGTTTCAGAGAGAGCAGAAGATAAAAACTGCTTTAAAGGATCCCTACAGATTTACAAAATGTCCAGGGAAATTGGGTGAAAGTTCCATGTAGAAATAATGAAAACAACAACAATAGCTTAGGTAAGTAGAAGACCTCTGCTAAGCCGTACGATCAGTCAGCTGAGAAAAACCCCAAAAGGCCAAATGGCCCTCCTAGTATCCCCTATATTTTATACCTTCTGAATCACCGGATCCAGAATACCAAAATGATCCGGGTCAACCAATGTTGGATCATAACATCTGCCATGATATCATGATGTTAGACACTGTAATGGCAAAATGATCCCTATATCCCAATAGTAAAGAATAAATCTTAAAAAAACTCTGTCACCAAAAACTTAGCCTCTGTGCCTTTGTGGAGGTAAATACCAAGCAAAGCTTAAATAATGACATTAGATAATGTGCAACATTTCTATTAACCAAAGACAAGTGAAGAAGCCAAGTTAGTTGTTTGAATTTACTACCAAAAGCAATGTCTCTAAATCTTTCAAGGAAGTTGAGATGGAGGCAGTTAAGTCCTTTAACTCGACTGCCAAAGCCATGTACTTGTACCCAAAGTGATTATTCATGTTTTTGAATGACTGGAATTAATATTTGTGTGGCACATGGTGCAGACCGAAACGCTGCCATAAAAAAGAAATTGCAACTTGTCTGTTTGTGTGCATAACTGAGTGTTGTAATCACACTTAATATGTAGATTATGCACTTGGAACTGTGAAGAACATGTAGCATTAATTATCTATCATTTAATTTTCACAATTATTTATTTAGGAGCACTCTTCCCTATTGCTTCATCCTTCAGCTACACTTTAAATCCTTGTCTCTTTTTGCCTTCTTCTATCTCAGCCAGACTCCACATCTCTTCTTCTGTACTTTCTGTTCTATGTCACTAACAGTTGATGATGTTTGCATGATACTGTCCAACTTCCACTAACTTTTAGACAAACTTTTCTCCCCTCTCTTCTTTCTCCTGTTTCATCTGCTGTCCTAAGTGGTTGATGAGGTTCAAGGTAAGAAAACTACGCACCTACACACGCTACAGTGAAGACATTTTTGATAGTTCTATCAACAGCTCAGTGTTTTTCTTTTCCATATGGATTTGATGGTTCTAGTCTACAATCATGGCTGCATTACTCCTCCTACAGAGCATATTTCCAACCCAACATCATGCTGCCATCCACCTTTTTAAGGTCTTTCAGAGCTCATGCAGAATTTTCCTGCCATGATCAGGGCGTGCTGTGATGAGGAGCTAAAAAGAAAATAAATCCACTGACATTTAACCCCTTTCTACAGCAGCTTTGGGAATGTTGATTAAAAAAAATCTATTGATTACCTAATAAGCTCTAATTTAAACTTCTGAGGGCCACATTCAGTGGCTTCACCTTAAGAAGACTCACATTTTTAGGAGTCAATTGTAATCAGACAGTTGGCTCAAGATGGTAGGACATCTTTGAGATGTTGTTGTCAAAGGAATATTGAAACCAAATAAAATGGGCCGTCCTCAGACTGATTAAGGAAAAATTAAATCATTTTAAATAATGCACGGCTTCAGGCCAAAGCTTTCAACTAAATTAAAAATAAAGGGTGTGTCATCAAAAGAAGACAAACTGTCGAGCCAAAGTGTGTTGATGATTCAAAGATTGTGAGAATAGCATATACTGTTGGTGTAGCAATCTCATGTTAGGCTGATTGATGTATTTGGTGGTAAGGAACAGTCAGCTCTACTGTCGGTTTTGGATGAGGAAAGAAAGTGACAAATATAATGACTTGACCTACTTTGAGAGCTTCATCCATACGGCCAAAAGACTGGGTGAGAATATCTCTGAAATAGTAAGGACGACTGAGGCACTCTCAGGGTGCATGACGTTCCTGATGAGTCAACTTGCAGCTTTTAGGATGCAAAGGGCATGATGAAGCCCTGTCCCCGAGTTAGATAAGGTCACTGCAGATTAGAACATAAAGAGCCACAAACATCAGCCTGGGATGGTCTTCTTGGCCCATCAGTGTATGATCCCATGAGGACTTTTTGCTCAGGGTGGGGTTTTTAAAGATCCGAGCCGATTTTTCACATCCTTGTTGTTTCTGCAGGTGAACGGCCAACAGAACATGAAACTTGGAGGGGGTCTCTCACGGTCCAACCCTCCAACCCAGAAGCCACCCAGTCCTCCAAGGGCCGGCAAGGGGATCTTAGGGTATGTATGACACCCCCTCCTCAGTTTCTAACATTTACCTTCGCTTATCATGAATGTATGTTTTTCTGACATTATCATAGTTTTATGTAATGGAATTTACTCTGTACTTTCTGGTGTTATTTGTCTTGTTTGAATTTTGTTTTGATTTTGTCTCCTAAATACAAGAGACATCTGATTAACGTCTTAAATTTATGACTGATGTTTTGTTAAAGTACAGTAAATAGAGATTTGAGAAGATCTGGCTCACATATGTTGTTCTTTGTGCTGATTTTGAAAAGATTTGCTGGGGAATGAAACACTGTTTGCATGTGTTTGTCTCTTGTGGAAGGACAGGGTATTCTGCGGCAGGCTTATTACAGATTTGACCCGGCAGTGGGGAATCACACACACACACACTCTGAAACTCGGTGCTTTGAGGAATAACGTCATCCGTTGTGAAAGCTTGTTGTATTCTCTCCCCTCACACATCTAGGTCACACAGATGTTTCTCTCCTTCTTTCCCTCATTACTTCCACTCCTTCTCCTGTCTTATTGTCTTATTTTTGTTGTTTTTACTTTTCTTTTATTCCTTCTGTCTCACTTTACCTCTGTCACTTTTGTGTCTCTTCTAATCCTCTGGTCTAACCTCCTGCTCTCTGTTCTTGTTCTTCATTGTTTTTTTTCTGTATATATTATAGTAACATCAGCCAGATGGTTAAAAGCAGTTTGTTTCTTAAAAATAATAGTTCAGAGTTTGGAAATGGTAACAGTGGTTACAAATAAGAGGATAGATGCTACTTTTGTATAGTTTCTGATTCAGATACCTGATAAACTGAGCTCCTCATGTTTCCTCCTTCAGCAAGTTCTCCATCTGACCTCAGTAAGTTAATTAGCAACAGGCTAGAACTTCAGCCCATTTCTAGACTGTATAGATTAAATTAACACTTTGTCATATAAATGGTTTGCTGAATTATCTATATGCAGTAAACCAGATTCCCTCTATATTTTGATTCAAATACTATAAAAGTTAGTTTTCCTCTTTCTTTTCTTTAAGTTTTACAGATATTTTTATTTGATAACAAAGACAATATCCATGGAGAGTTTGGCCCAATGTGAGTCTATAACTGTGCTTAGTCTTGTTTATGTGTACAAATTACACAGAGTTTTAGCTCTGAATTTACATTATAGAAACCAGAGCATATATCCTCCAGTAACTATCAGTTGCCACAATTAATTATCAGCAGCCATACTATAGAATTAACTCCCCCTTGTTTTCAGATCACCAGTAACTCACCTGTAACTTCCATCTCCCTCTTCATTTTATTTTAAATCTTTTACTCTACCCTCTTTCAGCTCCTCTGTTTTCTAGTTTAAAAAATCTGCTGTATTTTATGCTGTGATAGACTGATAGCTTAGCATACTGTAGAGGTTGGAAATAGGGATTTATCAAAATCTCTGCTTCCTACTTTTTGTTTTCTGTTTATTTTATTTGTTTGGTTTTTTTTACAGTTTAATGAAATTTAAGATATAATCTTTTTATTTGTTACCTTGAATGCATAATTTTACAGGTCACAAAAGGTCACAAGCTAGCAGGTGCTGTCTGTGGCTTCATTTTTGACACACTGACATTTAAGATATTGAGCAATTATCCAAGTACTTCTCCTCAACCTGAAAATTCCCATGGTGGAGTTGAAGGTTTACCGTATGACAGCACATAATTCTTCCTGTGCATTTATATATTTGCCAGAGCCTGCAGGCTAGGGACCTAGTGTTCCTGTAACCTGCTGATCGACCAGCTGTTGTTTGCTGAATTAACAGCGTGAGAGGATCCTTTTCATGCTGATAGATCCATAGACAATAACTAACATGACAGCATGACACATAAGAATAAATACAATGGTAATCATTTAAAAGAAATGTTGATGTTATGAGGATGCTATGGTTTTGGTGTAATGCTCCGAGATCATCACCGATTTCTTTTTTTTATATAAAGTCTAAAAACCGTGAGTCAAAGTGTGTCTATGTAGGAAAGAATGAACAGAAGCAGCTTAGCAGTTGGTTGGAACTAAGCTGTGGTAGCAAGCCAAGAGTGCCGTGTTCACACACACACACACACACACACACACACAAAGACACACAAAAACACAAATGTTCATGCAGGAACAAGGAACAAATACACTGCAGTGAATTGGCTGCGAACAACAAGCCCTGTGACAAGACACAAACACGTTATACACGTCAGCGACGGCTCAAACATTCACAAGCAGCTTTCACATTCAGAATCCGTTCTGCACCTGTAGAAAGCTCTGTTTACATGAATATGCAGGGTGTGATCAGCTTCGTCAAGCTACAGGATCAATAATAGTTGTACATCTGCAAGATGACGAAAAAAAGTCCGGAAAATGGATTAGAAACTGTAGAAAATTAGTGTATGCTGTCCTGCATGGGAACCATCAGATTTCATCATAGTGAAATTAAGTTTTTCATGCAAAAGCTACATTGACTGCTTTGCTATTAAAGGTATTAAATTTTGCAAAATTTGGGAAATCACTGTGCTTTTCTTTACAGCATGTTGATGAGATGAGGCTCATTTCTGTGTTAATGAGTACTACTGTGTACATCTACAGCAAGTACAAACTTTCACCAGCACACATAGACATACACATGCACAACATTAACCCCCTTCCCACAGTTTTTGTTGATGCACTGCTGCATCACCATGCCGACTGATAAGCAGGAGTTTTAGTTCAGGGCCAGCCTGGAAAATCTCTGCAGAAATGTTGCAGACTTTTTCGTTCTCACAAGCTGCCACTGAATGTAACTCAGGACTCCAGGGCACATGTGAAGACAGCGAAAGAGAGAATTTACTTCCCAGCAGCACCTAGTTATCGCTTTAAACATTTAGTCACACTACACTACAGAGATGATTAAAATTCTGTCACTTTTTTGTATTTTTCCTGTATTTATTCTTTATGAACATTGTATTTATTTTGGGAGAAATCTTTCCTCTTCTTTATGATGGGGCATTTTTGTCCTTTTTTTTCTACAGCTGTCATGATGCAGAATGAGATAAAATTTTCTTAAAATAAATCCTGACCTTTAAACATGAATGTAACAGATTTCTCCCGAAGCAAGGAAGCTGCAAAACTCAGTTCATTCCTGATGCAAATGAGATATAGAATTGCAAATCGGCCACGATGCAACTGTTGTTCCCACTAACTTGTAAATTTAATTCTACATAGCAATAGAGCGGATTAATACTGGATTGCTCTGAAGGACCTTCACGAATATCCTAAACAGCATATATTCCATTTTAAAAATGGAAAGAAAGTCTAATCTAAAAATGGGTCATTAGATGTCATGAAATGAAAAAGGTATATATATATTTATTTTGGTTAGGTAGCATCATATTCTGAAAAAAGTCTGCAAAGGTCATTTAAATTGCGTCAGTGAAGACATTTTATACATTATAGGACCTGTTCATATTATATTTTATTTTTGGCCAGTCAACTTGTCTCCTTGTATGTTAACTTCAAGGTCGTGATTGTTTATTTTATGTCTTTGTTCCTCTTAGTCATTGACATAAAGTGACGGTTTTATTTTTACAACATAGAAAAAAAGTATTTTGTTCAGAAAGGGACGTCTGGATATTCCAAAGGAAATCACATAAAGGAAATTAATGTTTTCTAAAAATGTTGTCCTAAACCCTTTGTGAAACAGCTGGTTTTAAGGCATTGAAAATAGCACAGATAAATGAAACCTTACAGGTAACTGCAGACCTCTGAAAGCTGTTAGAATCAGGATTCAGAGAGGGAACCCTGCATGTTCAGAAGTCTAAGTGTGTTTTAGAAAACAACATCAGCATTATGTTTGGTCCCTGTGTTAACCCTTTCCTCACCCTTACCTCCTGCATGCACAGGAAGAACTCCCCTTACAGGACACTGGAGCCAGTGCGCCCCCCAGTGGTGCCCAACGATTACGTCTCCAGCCCAACCAGAAATAACATGGCAGCCGGGCAGCTTCCAAGTCCGGGCCGCACTGCCACCCTCAACCATCGGCCCCGGACATACAGGTAGCCGGGTGTGCGTGTAAACATGGCCGCCGCAGCAGGACTTCAGAGCTCCTTCCTCTGCTCTCGCTCAGCTGACACAGCTTGTATCTGTCCCACTCTATACTCGACACATGTAGAGCTCTAGATTTGCTTCTTCTTTCTGTCTTTTCCTGGGTTTTTCAAATCAAAATGGAAAAGGTGTGTGATGTAAGATGTCCAGATGTATTTAATTGCCTAACTAGACTCACAGATGTGCTGAATATAGTGTTTGGTCTTGTATAACTAACATCTCGGTCCATGTCTTGCTTCTTCCATTTTCAGCCGATCTCAGCAGCTTGTATTCTCTCTGAACATGAGCACATTTTTTGGATCACCTGTAGACTCATGTCTTCATACAAGGCAACGAATCTGATTGTTTTTTATATAGATAAAGTGAAAAAACTGTGGATCAAAAGGTTTACAGATGCCAATGGATTAATTCACTCACCCTCTATTTAACACTTGGACTTTCACCATCAACGTGTATTTCATGTCACCTATGGAAAACTTTGATCTATGCTTTAAACACCTAGATTTTTTTACAGAAAAACCAAAAAATGGCTTCCATGATTTGTTTAAAAGACTGCAAAGTAAATTCATTTTGGTGTTTTTCCCTCCAAAATCTTTGCTCATGAGTTTGTTTATTTCTTACTTTTCTCCAGACTTCAGTGTTTAACTTTGCTTGGCTTCTGCTTTGGCTTCTGCTATTCAGTGTTTCCTCTGTGGTTCTGTTGCGATGATATTCAGAGAGATTTATATGATTTTGCTTGATTAAAAACACATTATGATGTGCTTTTACAGAAAACACTGGATAGATCAACTTATTTTGTAAACAGTTTAGAAAAAGAAGAGAACCAGATTTTCTTTCCCCTGCAAAATTTTAGATGTTATTCAGCCGAAAAATACAGTATCCCACTGACTATCTCCTTTTGGTCCTCTATTAATGCAGAAATGATGTATTATGTGGAAGTGCGGCGGCAGTGTCTGCGCTGACAGAACACAGAGGACTCACAATTCCATGCTGATGCATGTGTTTAGTGCTTCATTTAATTCATTTAATAATCGGGTTTTGTTGTAGGTAAACAGACTTCAAAAGAACTATGACGCTGTCTCCAAAATTGTATGAAATTAACTTAAAAAGCAGAATCATAAGTCTTTTATTTTTCTGATTGTCATTCTCTTTCCCTTCATTACTGCTTTTTAACATTACTTTGATCCATTGTTTAACCAGTGACGTCCATTATCTCTGCTTTTTATTGTTTCTTTGCTGGCATTGACCAGACTTGATGCTGCCATTCGCTCTGCCGTTTTTCCACAGACATCACTTTTATTTCTTTCATCTCCTCTCTACTGAGCTGCCCCCTTCCCTCCTGTCTAGATCTTATCTGCTTCTGTCAGTGTCTTGTCATAAATGTTTAAAAGATTTTTTTAGATTGTGAGATGTAAAGTTGTGAACTTGCATCAGTAACCGTTCAAACCTTAAAAATATTGACTAAATTCATATCAAACAGATCAAGTTCTCCCATCACCGGAAAAAGATTGGCTGGCATGTTGAATCCAGTTCCAGGTTAGCCAGTTGTGGCTCTTCTTAACAAATAATATATCCCATAATAATAATAATATTATAGTAATATCCCAGTCCAGTTTTTCTCCCTGACTCATTCACATAATTGGCATTAGGAGCTTGCAGGGCTGGAGGAAGGGTTTACTTCTGTAAAGGTTAGATCTGACTAAGTCTCCTATAAAAGATCTTTTTAAATCAAGCTTTTAGACAGAAATAAACACCTAAAAGTGACTTTCAACTATTTTTAAGTTGTTTCTGTTGTAAAGTTCCCTTTAATTTAAAAACCAATGATTTATGCATGTAGAAATTTGTTGAAGAGCAGATGTCTTCTCCTCTGCTGAAATCTCTGGTCTCTGTTTATGCTCTGTAGCACTGGAGCTGTGTTTTTGGGGGTGTTTAGAGGCTTTATTATCTGTTATGTCAGGGTGGCCCAAATTGTATGGACGTGTGCAGAGCTGTGGCTCGGTCATTCAAAATACCAGGTTTACACAAAGTGTCGTGTTCAGACTGATGTTTATATTCACACAAATGTAAGTCTGATGGTGGCCGTGTGTGTTCACCTGTAAATAAGCAACAACATACTTATGATTATTCTTTTTGTTTTGTTCACTTGTATTATAGATAGTGAAATTACTTCATTTAAAATGTGATACAGGGAAAAATTGCCAGACATACCGTATATGACAAACTGTAACAGAAAGTAGCGACATAGTGAGAGATCGCAGGGCTTTCTGTACACACTTTAACATGAGTCAGTGACCTGACTCATTTTTTATCTGCTACTAGAGAAAGCATATTTAACCCTCACTGAACGACTGACCAGGTCACATGATCTGATGGGTTCCCAAAGTCCGTGTATCCCTATTGGTAGGCTGCGTGAGAACAGGTCCTCCTTTCATGGGCTTTTACTGCGTGTATTTAAACATAGTGAGAACCCTGTCGTTATAATTGGATTGTAGAGAAGTTCTATACATTTTTTAAATATTTATATTGATCATGTGACTGAAAGACTGAAAACAGGAGGGAAGTTAATCTGGGGATCTTCAAGTCACAGAGTTGTATAGTTTCCTGGCATTTTATCCTTTTGGAACTGGATCCAACATGGAATTTCCTTTTATCAAAGACACTGATATCTATCTATTTGTGTGTGTGTGTGTGTGTTTGTGTGTGTAGTGGTAGCAGTGGAGGCAGCCATCCAAGCGGCAGCAGTCGAAGCAGCAGCAGAGAGAACAGCGGCAGCGGTAGCGTGGGAATTCCCATCGCCGTGCCAACGCCCTCCCCACCTTCCACTTTCCCAGGTAACATATCACCTTGGCAGGTTACGCACATACACACACACAAAAACACACACACTTTACATCTGTCTACCTCACTCTGAGCTGCCATCCATCCTGTGATTATGGGATGTATCTGAACGCTCAGCGCTCTTCTTTTATTTTTATTTTTTCTGACTTCCTTTCTGTTGCAACTCACCTGATTTCCCCTGTAATTGTTGGTCTTAACATTATTTAAGTCTTCTTGGTGTTGAATCATTCAAAACTAGCCGCTATTTCAAATAAATAATGGGAACTATCGTTCAGGTAGGAAGTTTTGGGGCTTGTTTGTTTAGCGAATGTGGACATGTTGTTGCCAGGGCCTTGGCCGTCATATTGGGGGAACCCAGCTACGTCTACACTTTCAGGTTTCTAACTATAAATACAAAAGTATAAGATTTCTTATTTTAATAATAGTTTAACATATGATTTAAACTTCATGATGTTTTTGGTGAGGTTGATGTTCTCATCTGCACATCCAGATCGGTCTGGTTTCATTTCGTTACATCTGTTGCCAGAAACGCTTTCTACATGAATGCTCAGGTGCACCTCCTCTTCCTCTGGCCTACACTTTGTAAATTCAGCCATCTTTATTTCTGTGCACATAAAGCCTGAACTGTCATTTATATCTAACCGTGATCAGCCAGAACCTTCAGCTGGAAAAGCTTCTCCTGAGCTGCTGCAAACAAATCACTGGCTCCCCTAATATGGGTTAGGGTTGCGTGATCTATCTATCTGTGATCATTACGATGTTCAATTTTTGAAGCTGCGGATGTCATAAGATTAAAAGTGGATCATTTTCAAATCCACCTGGAAGCCCGATAATCAGCTAATTGAAAAATCTTTTGTTAGTTTCTGAGGTTTGCTTGTCTCTCACTTCCGGCTTTAACCATCCTTCTTACCTCCTTCCTTTCCTCCCTCCTGAAGTTTCTCCGACCGCTGGACCAGCTAGCTCTTCCTCCACTGCTCCTAACTCTTCTCCTTCTCCCTCCCCAACTCCATCCTCCTTCTCCTCCTCTTCCTCCACCACAACTTTGACCCAACCCAGCGCGCCTCTGCCGCCAACCTCACCTTCACACAACACTGACTCCCCTCCCCAAACAAGCTCACAATCAAACGCACCAAACACCGAATGCACCTCCTCACCTCCCGACCCCTCCCCTGGCCCGTCTGAGGTCCCGTCAGAGCTGTCTCCTCTCCCTCCTCCCGCCCCTCCTCCTCCTTCACTCACCTCCTCCTCGTCACCTGCTGAAGGTGAGTTTCTCCAGTGATGCCTCTTGCTTCCTCTCTGCACTTTGTCTCCTTCCCTTCCCCTTCTTTCTAACCGAGAGAGAACTAAAGAGCATGTTTGCTGACACCGTCATAGGAATTTTAAGGAATGGGTCGTTAGTTACTACATTTATTGGATTTTTCCCCAGTAGCTGAAAAAGTCACTGATTGATTTTCCCCTTGTTCCCAGTCCATGTGCAACCATTTGCAAGTTAAAACCTGACTGTAGTGACTGAGATGGAGTGAAGCTACAGCAGCTAAGAACAGCTGGAGCCAGTGATGGAAAGTCCAAAGGAGCATCAGATGCTTCAGACATGAAAAAAAAAAAAAGAAACTCAGACGGATTGAAATATAATAGAACAAGCTGATAAAGAGATTCTCAGTCTGTCTTTAGTCTGCTATAAGGACTTGATAAAACATCTTTGGACAGTTTTGCTGCCAGAAGAGCGAGATTCATTTTCAACACTTCAGCTCTCGTCCTCTCCTCCATCCCTCAGCAGGAAAGCCAGCATGCATGAGTGAAGGTTCACCAGGTGCTACTGATTGTGTATTAATGTGTACTAAAGCCGGAAGTTGTGCATATGGAACAAATTAGAAATAAGCTAAAGCTATAACATTAATAACAGAAAGCAGAATCAGTTTCATGATGAATAACCCAAAAAGTTACGACTATGTCTGCATTTGAAGTTTCCATTTCCGATGTTTGATTTGTACCGACTGCAGTGTAATCTTGTTTTCAGTCATGTTTGTTAAAGCACTGGTTCCCAAACCAGCCACGACTCCCAGGGTGGCATATGTTGGTTTTGGCGACCCTCCTTTTTAATTACATAACAGATGTGTCGTCCTGCAGGATGCTTTAAATATCAGGCTTAAAACGGTCTGTCGTAAATTAGAAAGATTGCTATTGATTTTAGGCACGAATATGTTAAAGAATTAAGGTTTTAAATTAAAATGATCACTTTGTTAATTCTGACCCGGTCCGTCTCTGCTGCATCAGGCCCCATCGTTCCTCAGTTCTACAGCATGAACCGACCTCAGCCTCGGCAGCAGACCCCTCAGGTAGGGGGGTCGCTACCTTACCGCCGACCCCCGTCTGTGACCGGCCAGCCAATCGTATCACAGAACCACGTCAACGGTGGTCCCTACTATAACCAGAGCCCAGGTACATAAACCTGTCCATGGTCAAATGAGCAGGCAGTGGTTTAATATAAAGGTCTAAGATTATAGTAACGTCCTATAAATATCTTAATTAACTCCAATCTCATGTTTGTTTGTTTCCAGCTTCCCCTCCACCTCCTTCACTCCTCCAGTTCACCCCTCAGCTCCCTCTGATGGGCTTTGTTGCTCGAGTTCAGGAGTCCAGTAAGTGTAACTTCCCCGCTTTCTCCTTTTCATGTGTGCCAACTATGTTTTAATGTTGTTTTGTTTTTTTTTTACCCGCTCTTTTCCTAAGATATGCTTTCTTCTGAAGTTTCAGACACCCCTCCTCCCCCTCACCCGTCCACTGAAAGCCAAGCAGGACCTGAGGAGCCTGCAAACACCCCAAAGCCATCAGAGGATGGCCATGTTGAGGAAGACTCTGCCGTTGTGGAATATAATGATCCGTACGCTGAAGAGGACCCTCCGTGGGCGCCCAGAAACTACCTGGAGAAAGGTGAGCCGCCGGATTACAAGCAGTTTTACAAGACTTTTCCATATGTATGCGTGTGTGTGTGTGTATGTGTGTGTGTGTATGCGTGTGTGTGCCGGGCTTATTTTTCCTGTGTAATTTTGTTATTATATTAAATTTTCATGCAGCCTCACTAAAGGAGTTGTTATCGTCATATCTGTATTCCCTGATAACATTTGATCTTGGGCTGAGTGTAATGAACCAATTTCTGGTTCGATTATTCGATTTTTTTTTTCCTTAATCAAGATATATATGATATATACTGTATCTCAATATAATTTTTTTTTGTCTAATAAACAAAGACGGTTCAAATTTACGGCCTAGAGGGCTAAATGCACTTTTATGAAGAATCTGAAGCACGTGTGCATTAAAAATTTGACTGAAATTAAAGTAGATGTGTATTAAAATAATAAAAAACACTTTTCAACGACCATAACAAAGATACAGTTGGGAAAAATGCCAAAAAAGAGATACTTTATATTTTATTAGATACTCAGAACAAGCCTAAACGACATTCCCGTATTCTATATCTTGTCTGACATAATCTTGAATTATTGCCCAGCCCTAATTTGTATCCTTACTATGTTTAAAGATAAATTTAGGCTGTAAACGTGTCTGTTAACACTGTGGAAAATTACCAGCAGAAGAGAAGTTTCCAAGTAACAGCAGAGCGGACAGATACATCCCACTAATGGATTCTGATGCTGGACGAGGATTTAAACCTTATTTTCATCATTTGCCTGCGTGTCCGTGACGCGTCCGTGTGAAAAGACTTAACGTCCTGCTTAGTGCTGCTAATATTTGGGTGCGTTTGTCCTTCCAGTGGTGGCCATCTATGACTATGCAGCAGACAAGGAGGACGAATTGTCATTTCAAGAAGGAGCCATCATCTATGTCATCAAGAAGAATGAGGACGGATGGTTTGAAGGTGTGATGAACGCCACCACGGGCCTGTTCCCTGGAAACTATGTGGAGTCCATCATGCACTACACCGACTGAAACAAGTCTCTCCTGTTTCCTGTGGGGCTTCAGTCACAGCCACAGCTTTGTTTATTGGATCTGAAATGACCAAAGAAGTGAGAACGTAGTTCCACTTCAGCATTTCACTTGGTTAAATTGGCACTAACGATTCACAAGCAAGTAAAGCATCACTTGTGGAAGGATATAAGGGTTATATATAACCCAGATTTTCTCCATTTAGGCTTCCTTACATGTCCAGATTGTGCCCTCGAATAACTTGTGTGCATTGCACTGCGGTTGATGGAAGACAGAGGTATTTCAGGTATTTTATACTGCTTTAAGCTAGTGAGATTTTAAAATGCTGTTTTTGTGCAGATATAACTTGTAAACACCAGCAGCCAGACTAAGTGTAGTTCAGTGACGTAACTACGGTGAATGCATAGAGGCAAAAAATGTACATCAATATTGTTTTTGCTAGTTTTTTTTTAAACAGTGCATGCACATCATTAGGAGTATTTGGATATATATAGCAGGGTTTGAGCAAGTTTTGTGCCAGAATATTACAGCAATCTGTACATAGGCTTTGTGTTCGCTTTTTAAAGCCTAATTAGCTGGATCTGCCATGGTAGTTATGCACAACTGTGACATGGGATTGCATTTATTTATAGCATCAACAATTAAATTTGACTATATGACGAGAAATTAACAAAGAAACCAAGGGAAACAAAATCTAAATACTATTTTAAGACCAGTGAAATTGTCTTTTATTTCATTTTTTCTTTCATTTTCATCTTATATTAGTGTTAAACTGGTCTAAAACACATTTATTCTGAATGCCAGTTTGTGAGTAGGTGAGAGTCTGACAGAGCTGTTTGTGCCTCTTCCTGGTTTAATTCAATACAATAATTAAATGTGGGGCTACTGCCGCCATCTGGTTTGTTAGTGTTATCACAGCTTCTCTAAAATGATGTTTCTCCTGCACACACTGCTACACACTAAAAGCTAGATTGGGAGGGGAGAAAATCTGAGACACATTTATGATTTGGCACCACCACACACGCTGAGCTATTTTAGATTTTAGATTACAACAATCATCTTCACAAAAGACGACATTTCTCCAGTAAGAATACGTAAAACGTACACCAAACCAGTCTGACTAAACCAGAATAAATGCAACAACTACGTGCAAGAACAAACAGTTAAAGAAATGTTTCATACAACGTCTTCCTCTTTTCAGTTTCTATTAAAACTAACAGCACTGCTGCTCTTTTAAACCGTCCAATTTTGTCCTGGTCCCTCAAATTTTCAGAATTGTACTTAAAAATTATTGAAAAAATCTTAGTATAGTTGCCAAACTTTCCTAAGAATCTGGTTTGTAGAAATAATCCAGTGATATAGATTCTCCTGAACGTTGCAAAGCTGCTGCTTTTTGCTAATTCTACAAGTTGTAATCTTTCCAGTTCTAAACGTGAACATAAATACAGATAAAATGTTTCAGAGTTAATAGAGGGCGGGGGGAAAAGTAATGATCTGCTCTTAATTTAATCGTACAGTATATATATATATTGCTTGAGAAAAGTGTTTTTTTTAGGGTTTTTTTGTTTTTTTACAAAAAAGTTATGATTTTTGTTCTAACAAATGTTCAACATCAGATATAGAGAAAAATCTAAAGTGGTTGATTTTAGTCCCTAGTAATCCAGGGTTTTCTAAAATGAAAATATACAGTATACATTTGTAGTATGGCACTACTGGAAGCTGTTCATGGTTAAAAAATAATAATTAACAAAGACATTTTAAGCACAATATTTCCAGTTTGTCTTTATGCATCTTTGATAGAAGAGGTTGTTTTATAAGCGATTTCTCTCAATTATTTGATCTCATGCACTTTTGGTCATAGAATAAAAGAAAATATTAAAAAGAAAGAAAATCTTTTCTCTTATCGTGAAGTGATGGAATAAAACTAATTCCTTAATTAACTAACTAAAACCCACCTTTAATCTTCTTGTTTTTTGAAGACTGAGAAAAACTCCAAAAGACAAAGTATGAAGAAAATAAGCTACAAATGGACAGGCAGCACTGAGAGCAGCATACTGACGCACACCGTCCTGTTTCAGCTCTACCAAAGCGTTTCTATGTTACCATCGTGATTAGATTACGAAGTCAGCCCATGTCTAATAACAGCTCTCAGGTTTGATGTTAAATTATTTGACATGCTTCCCCCTATTTGGCCTCACAGATGCCCCCTTTTAACCCTTACCCCACATCAGCTGGTAAAGCTTTTTGAAACAGTTTGCATCAAACTTGATCTACAGATGTCAGAGCTGATCATGATCTACAATCCAGTGAAATATTGACCCTTTCATACCAGTAAACTAAAGGTTGGCTCTTCAGTTTCACCTCCCAGCGTTCCCCTATCTGAGCTTTGCTTCATTATGGTTTGTTATAGTGTAGTATAATGGACCCCAGCACGTCGCCCAGTGAAGATTCTGGACCTGTTACCAGTTTTTTGAAGTTTACATTGTGTTTGCCTGCATGCCCGACATATAACTGACATGTTTATTCACCGTGTTTTTTATGATATTTTTTGTGTTTCTATTGTTTTTTGGATTGTTTTTACCTACTTGCTTTATTCTGTCTGAGCAGCTGGAGGTGGTGATGTTCTTATGCAGTTTTTGATTGTAATGGCCCTTTAACAGAATTCTCAGAGATCGAGGTGGATAAATTTCGTGCCATTTGTGTAAACGTTTGTTGTGATGTGAGTGCAGATGTGTGTGATTGTGTGAATCGGTATAAACCAAAACCTTCCTGTGAAGTGAGTGTGGAGCTGGAAATAGTGTCGTTCAGTGTTTTTTTTTAAGATGTGATTTACAACAATAACCAGAGTACTCCAGACTGGGTACTAATGGTCTGCGTGGATTGTCAATCATTTTACTGGGATGATTAAAGAAGGAGAAAATCTATATGTTCAGGGACGGTGTCAACATTTCCCAGAGGTTCATTGTGAAAATGATACGTACCAGTTTATAATTTGTCTGTCTTTGTCTGCATTTAACTATTCTAAATGTTCAAGTAATTGCTTCTGTGGAAATATGAAAAATACATCATTTTAAATCTTATTTAAATAATTTTTAGGCTGTTACAGAAGGAGAAACTCTTATTTCCCATGTTGTGAATCTGAAAAAGGCTAATGTTTAAACAGGGCCATACCCTGTAAATCAGGGATTCATGAGGTCTGAGTGAACTTGTGACGGGATATGCTGAGTTTCTGATCTGCTGGCGTACTCTGGTTTTTGTTTTGCCTGCAATATCCCTTTAAAATGAGTGGACATAAAGGTGACCTGTGAAACAACAGACAGTTTCTCCAAGGCTGACGTTCGCCGAGAATCTGCTTGATCTTTTTTCTTTTTTAAGCTCAGTTAAGAAAAAAGTTCCATTTTTCTTTAACCTTTTGTGCATTTGTAATTGAAAAGCTTGTGATTTATTTTACTTAAAAAAAGGAAATTTGATTTCTTTCCTTTTGATATGGATTGAAGTAGTAGAAAAATTGATGTCAAAGATTTAATCTTATTTCTTTATTATTTGTTCTGTTGACTTTTCAGTCTACCTCTTTAATCGTGTTCATCCTTCTCAGTCTACATCTTCTTCAGGTTGAACATGATGTCCGGAGAAGCTCTCTGTTTTTCCAAATGAATCACAACTGAAAGCACATCGTTTTTTTTGTAAGAAAGAAGTAAAATAACTAAAATAAATGTTTAACAACCCTTGTGTCTTGATTTGGCTTATTTAGCGTTTGCAACGAGGCAAATTTATTTATAGGGCACATTTCATGTACATAACAATTCAAGGCAGAAAAGTCCATTAAAACAAAGACTTTTAGAGGTGAATTAAATGAAAACAGTAAAAACTAAAAGATTAAGAAAGGAAACAGATTAAAGAAATGATCAGTTTTAAATTTAAGCTTAGAAGCACTTAAGAAATGTCTAGAATAAAGTTTCTAATTTACAGCTAAAGTCTTTACATTTGTTACATAAATTGCATACATTTATCCACCAGTCTAAAGGGAAACTTTGTAACACTTCAATCTATTGTGCCTAATATTTGGGATGTTTTTTAACTATGGTGATTAAAGATTTTAAATAGGTTTTCTTGTTTAAAATTGTTTAATTGTATTTTGTCTGATCTCTTAAAGGAAATTCTCTCCTCAATTTGGGTAAACGAAGTTGAAATGTATATATATGTGTGTGTGTGTATATATATATATTATTTTTTTTTTGTAAATTTGCCTCCCAAAAAGAGGAAAACATCGCAAGTACTAATGTGTAAACGGACTAACTAATAAATAACTTCAAGGTTGTACATTTCTTTTAAAAGATACGTTAAAACTGACCTTTTAAAGAAAAAAGCGTAATGTAATAATACTCTGAGATAAACTAGAGAGAGTTTATTTTAAGTCAAGCTTCCTATTTTAAAAGGAAGTAAAACTCAATGTCATAAAACTACATTACCCATGATGCACATCGCTGAAAGGGTCAAATCAAATTTAAACGGCTAAGGCACTATGCTAAGACCCCCTGTAAACAGTCGCCAAAATCTTTAAATGGGCTTGGATATTTCTTTCAGTTTGGATAAGTTGTATTTTTAAAGACCGTTTTATAGTCACCGAATCGATGTTTTGGGAGATTTTAGGCAAAGTGGTGAGTTTTGAAATGACTTTGCCGCTTTTTGTAAGCTAGCTTTGTATGTTAGCTAAGCTAACTCGTTGCGAGCTCCGGGATTCCACGCTCGCGATGACTTTCAGCCTTTAGTTTTTCAGGTTTGTTCATCATGATGAATTAACCAAGTCCGTCACGGGTGTAAATTTAATGCATTGACGGGAAATAACGCTGTTTATAAAACAGCAACGAACTTCTATCGCTCTGAGCAAATCTGAATGTGGAAACCATGACCCTCGCTCCCAAGGAACTGTCCAACCTACTGAGCATCATCTCGGAAGAGGCCTGCACAAACACCTTCGAGAGCCTTTCCACTCATTTCCATCATTACTTTGGTAAAGCCGAGCACTTTAGGGTCGGCTCGGTGCTGGTCATGCTCCTCCAGCAGCCGGACCTGCTGCCCAGCTCCCCGCAGCGGCTCACTGCCCTCTACCTGCTCTGGGAGATGTACCGCACCGAGCCGCTGGCCGCCAACCCGTTTGCCGCCGTGTTCGCCCACCTCCTGAACCCCGCACCTGCCGGGGAAGAACCGGAGAAAGTCCTGTCCGGTAGGTCTGTGTGTGGATTTTACCACTCAGCAACTTTTCTTATCTTATCATGTTTAGTTTGCACTTACAGATCACAACCATACAACATAAAAAAGATGGATGAGTGCAGGAGAGAGCAGAAAGCCCAAAACTCCACAATAAAAGAAAGGGGGGAGAACAGACAATTAAAACAACAATATACACAAGAAAACTAATAATAATGAGACATGACCATCTATTTTCATAAATATTTCTTAAATAATATCTCTGATTTGCCGTTTACAGCATGAGAAAACTGGTTCCACAATTTACTATCTCAGTGTTTTTCAACCTTTTTTGGGCCAAGGTATGTTTTTTTTCCACAGAAAAATGGCACGGCACACTATGCACAGAATTATTTACAGATATAAATTAATTTGTCTTAAAGACATAATTTGAAAACCAATTAAGTGGAAATAAATCATTTCCCATGGCACACCTGACAATCTCTCAAGCCACACTAGTGGTTGAAAAACTCTGCTCTATCTGATACAAAACAGACGAAAATGTTGATTTTGATGAGTATTGTAATTATGAACCATAGCATTGGTAATAAATTATAAAATTGAATCTTCAGACAAAGTAGTTTGATTAAACTGGAAAGTATTAATATCAAAAATCTTTAATAAATTTAAAAATAAAAATACATTGCACATGATGACAATGGTTCGAACCGAAGGCTTTTGTAAGATTAATTTTTTATTTAAACTTTAAATAAAACATTTTCCATCCACTTTAAAATTTAAAGTGGATGGAAAAGTACAATATTGCAGTATTATGAAAGATAGGGATAAATTAAGCTGTAATATAAAGCAAGAATACAATTTAAACCAAAATAATGACTGACTTTTCTTATCATACCTATTTGCTTTTCTTATTACCTATCTAACATGCTCCTTCCTAAATGCTCGTCTATTTTAACACCCAAAAATCTGGTGGCTGTGACATGACTGATTTCAACTGAGGCAATATTAAGCCTGAAACTAGTTGAAAATGGGGTTTTTTTACCACAAAAAACCATGTAGTTGGACTTATTGATATTTAACAGTTATTTGTTTCTCTTAAACCATTCATTAAATGCAGATAATCCCTTATTGGCTTGTTTCATAAGGGCTTTCAGATTTGAATGGGAAATGACTATACTGGTATCATCAGCAAACATAATTGGAATAGGAGTATGAGAGACTGTGCATAAATAATTTACATAAATTAGAAATAACGGACCTAATATGGAGGGAGCCCAGCCGAACAGGGAAGACAGAACTTTTTTGATAATATAAGATTGTTTACACTAAAACTTGCCTAAGATCTTGATGGAAAGATACAAGTTACTCCAACATTGTGGATTTGCTCTGATTCACTGTGATTTATCTCTCCTACATTCCCCCCTCTGTCTTCAGGATTCCTGCCTCCCATCACCCAGCCTGAGAAATTTTTCCTGTCCCAGCTGATGTTGGCACCACCCAGAGATCTCTTCAAGAAGACGCCCAGACAGGTGTCCTCTATGGACGTCGGCAACATGCCCCAGTCTATAGACATCAGCGGGCTTCAGCTAGCCTTGGCAGGTCAGTGGACGCCCACAGGGCAACTATCTTTGTTTACATGGTGTGCCTTTTATTCATATTAATAGTTCTAATTCTAATAGTGTTTTGCTTAAACACATCAGAGTGAATGGATCCATCTGAAGGTTTTTGTGGGTTTGTGTGTTAATGGACAATCAACAAAGCTCATCAAAAGAAAGTTTTAGACAGAGCAAATGTGTCAGCCCTGCTCACTTAGATGAGTTTTCCCCTTGTTGCTCTGCGATTGCTCCTGCTTCACTAGCAAGACGTTTTAAACGGGGAAAGATTCATACAACCATCATGAAGATGGGTCCTGGTTGGATCCTGGGTGATTATAAAATGAAACTTTTATCCTCTAGTTGTTCACAGACATGAGGGGAAATAGGACTTTGTGGTGTTGATTTTGGGATAAAGTTGGGAAATCAAGCTTTTTCCATGTCTTTTTGTTTTCTGTTGTAGACAAAGCTGAAGCCTGGTTATGACTGGCAGAGTTACACTGTCTTCTACAGAATGTTAATAATATTTGCAGAGACAGAGATTCATAAAATTTATCTTTATCTGGCCTATCTTGTCTCCCTTCGTTTCATAATAAACTGCAAACTTCACACTGATTTCTGATGGTCCTGCTGGGATGAATACAGACAGTCTGTGTACTGTTTTCACACAGGAAGTGAAAATTGAGCCCCTTCCGACTGGAAAAGTCTACAAATCATTGTATGACCCTCAGACTTTATGATGCAGCCGTTGACCTGGCTGTCAATGCTTCAGGTTTCGTTTATTGTTTAGTCTGTTTTTATTGTAACTGTTTTCTTATTCTCTTATTAGTGTGTTATGCTGGTTATGCTTCCCTTGAGGAAAAAGTCTGTGATCTCAGTGGGACTTTCCTGGTGAAAGAAAACCTACTTGTGTTCCTTAGTTGCATTCTTTCATTTTCTGTTCACAAGAAAACATTTTGTTATCTGATTCATATGCCGTGTAGACTTGGGTTAAATGTTTTTTGTCCATTCTGCACCTTCTGCATGGGATTTGTTGCAGAAAAAGACGAAGTGCTTTTAAATCTTCAGGATGAAACCACTGAATGAACTTTCTATTCTTTTTTTTCTCCTCTTTTCTCAGTCTGTTTGTAATCTTTGTGTGTTTTTTTTCTCTCATGAGTTTTTAAATGATAATCTTGGTCAGGAAAAGATTGAATTGAAAAAGTGATGATTCTTAATTTTAATGTGATTTTCTAGGTTAGATAAAGGTTTGATTATAAATAATAAATATTGGCTAAAATTAAAACTGGTTGTAAAGTTGTTCTTTTTAAAACTCATTTAAACATTTCTCTGTTTAATGATGGATCATTCGGTGTATGTTTACATTTGTTTTTCCTGCTTATTTAAGTTGAATCATTTTCTTTTCCTCGTGTTCATGTTGCAGAGCGTCAGTCGGAGCTGCCCACTCAGAGCAAAGCCAGCTTCCCCAGCATCCTCAACGACCCAGATCCAGACTCCTCCAATTCAGGGTTCGACAGCTCCGTGGCCAATCAGATCATCGAGTCCCTGGTCACAGGGCCACGCCCCCCACAAGAGAGTAAGACCGAATCCCAATGTTCCCCCTACGCAGAACCACTAGCCCTAGCTCACTATCACTAGCCCTAGAAATGAAGCCACAAGGGGTTGGGACTTCGTAACCTTCCCTATGGCCCTGTCCCAATACACACCCTAGCCCTACCCCTAAATTTTGCATGGAATCGGGATATTATAATCCCTCCCTGGTCACTGCTTCATTCAAGTTGTAAGCGGCTGCTAGCTAATTCACTAACGTTCGGAACAAACATAGCTAACGGTTACTAGCAGGTAGGCTAGCTAGTTCACTAACGTTCGGAACGAACATAAATAACGTTACTCGTAGCAATGTTGTCTTGTCGCTGTTATTCAGCTTTATTATGGATGTGAAATACCGGCTACATCAGCAGGAAATATGAAATATGAGTTGCTAGAGAGCAAATTTAGCAGGGCTCTCGTCGTGGACGGAAAGTGTTGTGGTTTGTTGCATTATACACCGTTCAAACCAAACACACCGCTATTGCGGTTCGCCATGATTCAGTATTAAAATAACGCATATATAAACAATATATACAAATGATATAGGATAAATAATATACGATGACGCAAAGCATCATTGGATATTTATCTGGCCCTTCCTCAGCGAGTCAGCATCTGATTTCCCTCCTTCTGAAGGGCTGGATTCATACGCCCTACCCCTTGTTATGTCCACTACCCCTACATGCTTTGGAGTATTGGGACATCACTACCCTTCACGGGAACGCGCAAATTGTAGGGGTAGGGCTAAAAAGTAGGGCTAGAGGCTGTATTGGGACAGGGCCTAGTTCTTCCTGTTTGGTTTAGTTTAATTTTTATTTTATGGAGCATATTGTTCTATAAACACGTAGCTCAGGATTTAAAGCAGTTTCATTCATAAAATCTAAGTCAGCCTTGTATAAAGAACCAACGATGAGATGGAGCTTTATTTTCTTTATTTACATGTGCTGCAATAATCTCGCATTAACATTCACATGTATATTCAGCAGGACTGTATTTTCATGTAGTTTATAGGGGAAAGAAAATTGAATAAAAAATACGAATGTCAGGATTTTAAAATCTTTTTTAAACTTTTTTACAATTTGTTTTTACCCAAAAAAAAGCTATTTAAAAGTTGTTAAATAAAACATCTTTTTAATTTAATTTATTTAGAATAAAAATCTTTTTTTCAAATAAATGCAATTTTTATTTCTTTAAATCTTTATTTAATTTTTATTATTTATCTTTTTTACTTGTCTTGTCAGGCATTATAGAAGCAGAATGTTGGTCTGGCTACTGTGTTGTTTTTCCTAATTGATATTAAGAAAAAAAAAACAGCAAAAAGTTTTTCGTAAAAAGTTGTTTTTCTCCACAAAAATCTGCAATATCGAAGAATCACAAGAATATCAATTTGAATTGAATCAGCACCGAAAAAATTGTAGAGCAATCGGGAGGAAAATATATCATCCAATCCATAGTAGTTTAGTGATGGTGGCTGCAGCTTTTTACATTTATTAGGATCATTGTTATCGTGTCAGCCACCAGTTTTTAAGTATTTTCCCCAAAGTTTCTCATTTTAAAAGGAACAGATTGGACACATTATCTATCTAACCAGCAGTCTGACTGGTACAGAAGGGGCTGAAGCAGGTAAATGGTGGCTAACTTGTGACCACGGATAACAGGACTAGAGCATTAACGAGTTGTGATTTTTTCTGGTCGACTACTTGACGGTAAAAGTTGAAGTCGAGTCGATGCGTCGTTCTATGACGACACCATATTGGGGGGGGGGGGGGGTAATGCTTTACGGACAGAAAAGCCAGAAAAACA
>JAVQJG010113971.1:0-23184 GCA_036024015.1 Craterocephalus amniculus | reverse complement strand
AAAATTTATATTTATATATATATATTTTTATAGAGTTAGGTTTACATGAATACAGTTAGATTATATGAAAACAGCCAACACAGATGTGAAAATTCTCCATAACAACCGAGTGCATATTGTAAGTTAGCAGTAATTATTTCCATTTCCTGACATGCATAACATTATCACAGGAACATGGTAGCAACATAATGTTAATCTACTTTGAAGCTTTGGACGCTGTTGTTGTTCACCTGGCAAAAGCACTTCAAACTAATGGAACACAGAAATGAAATATCAGGAAGAAAAAATTCATGGCAGTTCAGGTAGAAATTAGATTAACAAACCAGGGCAATGTTCATGTTTTCCATGTTTTCCATGTTTTGTTTTTTAGTTCATGTGACAGTCTGTCACTTGAGCTTAATTCTACTAACTGGACACGTAGCTGCTTTGTTTTAAATGTTTAGTTTTTTTTTGGTTTGGTTTGTTTTGTTTTGTCTTTTTTAGTCTTTTTTTTTAAACAGTATTGCAATATCAAAAATTGGGACACAGCTACACCTTTTTAGAGTAAAAACTACAGCTGAGGACAAGATGGTCTACTTTCACAGTAACCTATATATAGAGACCATTTATCTTGTACAGGGAGCATGAAAGGCATCACCTGGTATTGACAAAGCCTTGATGCACTGTATGTTTTTTGCTGTTGTATTCTGCCATAACAATTATAACAATTTCTACATTTTTCCAATTCACCTTCTAGTTCTTATAAAAACACAAACATTATAAAGAGCACGCACTAACAATCTCAGTCAATGAGAAAGCAAATGAATTAACTTATTGTGATCTGCAGTAATCAAACTATACAGCTATTTATACACACAGGGAGCACACATATCCAGCATGTTGAACAGTGTAGGTGCTAAGGCCACATCTAATCAAAACCCAAACCAGCAAATGAATTTCCAATTAGAGAGCTACGTTTGATTGCAGGCCAGATTCTTGATGAGTGTGGACCGTCCGTCTCGCAGTAAATATCAGGCTTGTAATTAGATAAAGAACGAAAGATCCTGTTGAATACATAGTTAATCAGTTGCAAGACTGTATTAATATGAAACACAACTACCAAATTGTAAAGAAAAAACAAAAACAATCAGACACTGGCTTGCACATGACTGGCAGTGCATGTGGAGTGCATTACTTTGTTGACACAGCATTGCCCATGTCTGCCGGCTATCTTTGAATTTAGAGCCAGACATTTAAAAATATTGGGTTCCACTGCTGGCTGAAGTTAGATAATCAATTCTAACCAATAAATTCATGATTTAAAGGCAGTGAATGGGAGTTATTACTTAACAACAGACCACTTCCATTTCTACAACAAGCATATATCCACTTCTGTGCAGCGGCGCTCTACTCCACCTCATAAATGTAATTTTGCCTCCGCTCAGACTGCTAATTTAGCCATTGACTTCCCTTACAAGAGTCAATAAATCATGCACTGCAAAATGTGAACCAATGATGCATATGGTGACTACTGTATTCCAAAATCTATGGATAATAAAAGTGTCAACAGGTTGCCAGTCAGTACACAAACATTGTAGGATGGAACTGCAATGGTGTCTGGTTGCTCAAGCTGAAATGTCTGATTTAACATGTAAAGGGATAGATGACTGCTTTAGGTGGTCCTCACCCTATAGAGGTCTAAAATGCTCCATCATGGTTCCATCAGCTTGAAACATGTAGTAGAGCATTGTAATTAGAAATATTGTCTCAAATAAGTAAGACTGGAATGATGAATAGATTAGATTAGTGTGTGTTGCACATCCAGTTGCCTACAAAATACAGGGACAAATGTCATGTATTGCCCTCTTAGAACCATATTTACTATTTCTGCCAAGCCTGGAGATAATGAAGTAAATAATCCCTTCATCCTCTGTGAAATGTATAGTTTATTGTGAGTAAAAAGGAAATTCAGATAAAAACTTCTGCAGCGCAAATGTGTGACTCAAAAGCTGAAAAACCTCCACTGAGGATAGAGAAAGCCCCGTTTGTCTTAAATTTCTTTCATAAATAAAGAAGGGCACAATGCTAAACTGACATGGTTCACCTTAGATTATACAATAGACAGTTTGTCAATCTAATGGTTATTTATTTGACTTTCAATATTTCCAAAATTGACATGTGTCATGACATTGTCCCACAGGTTTTACTCAGGGAAGTGTTCATGCAATTAAGTTAGAGCCATCATGATGTTCATCTTGCGGTCAGTGGTATTCAATTCAATTCAATTCAATTCAATTCAGTTTAATTCAACTCAACTTTATTTGTATAGCACCTATTCAAAACAACGTCATCTCAAGGAGCTTCACTAACAGTCAGTTTAAGTCAATCTGATTGTCATATATTTATATATACTAAAAAAAAACTGTTATTGTTTTTACTGTTTTATATGTTGTCATGTCAAGCACTTTGTGACCCCTGTCTGCGAAAAGTGCTATGCAAATAAAGTGTAATTACTTACTTACTTACAAGCCAATTGATAACAAATAGCCAATGAAAAGAAACCAACAGACTGCATCGAAAAGAGTCTTGGATTAGTCCCCTTCTGAGCAAGCTTCAGGCGACGGTTGGGAGAAAAACTCCCTTTTAACAGGAAGGCAAAACCTCCAGCAGAACCGGAAATTTCAGGGAGGGCGGCCATCTGCCTCGACCGGTTAGGGGTGGAAACAACAGAACAACAGGGTGACCGTGGACGGAGGATAGAGAGCACAAAATAGAGGATAGAAAGAGAGTGTAGAAATAGTGCGTAGGCAATTAACCTAAGTAGTGGTAGGCTCTAAACCCAAATACTGCACCACACACTCCTAAAATACACTGCAGTTGGTCTGAGAGTATGCTGTGAGAACAGCTCACCCATATACCATGGTTTTAAAAGAGCAAGACTTGTAAGAATGGACTTTGCAAACTTTTTGCCCCAAATTTCATCTTGAAGTGGCTGCTGGCGGCTCATAAAAAGATTTATGACTTTTGTGATGTTTAAATGCTTAAAAAATTCTTTAAAGTCAAAGAGAGCAATTTAAATTTATATTCACTTTAACTGCATTTTTATGAAAAGCATGATGGCCAAATTATTCATGATGAGCAGCCTGCCAGATGGAATCTGGGACTGAAAAACCCCTCACTTTTCGTTGCCCCCTTTCTGTCCCTGACCATTGTTCAGGTGCCATTTATATTTGACAGGTCTCCTTCCACTATTGTTAAAAAAGTCACAGGCTTGCAGCAATTTTTTGTCAAACAATTGAAAGAAAAATTCTCAATCTCAATTTCTCTACAGATGGTGCCGCCACTGCAGGCAAGCTTCAGTGCAGGGATATTAAATTTATTAATTACAATTAATTTATTGTCATCAGTTTGATCATACTGAAAAAATTAACTGCCAGACTTCATGCAATTAGCACCTATTTAGTTTAACCGCAGCATAGAAAAGGGCAGATATGTGCTGTAGGTGTGTCAGGACGTTTTGGTGTGGTGGAAGAAGGCATGGGGAGCATGATTGCATTGCTGAAGCCATGCGGTAAATAATAAATGGAAATGTATGACAGTCTTTCATACGGGCTGATCAGAGAAGCCAGAGGTTTTATGATGAAGGTGATATATAACCTCTGCAACCTTTTTGTTTTGTCATCCCTCCACAAAGACTAGAAGAAATCCATTTCATCCACAGGGCATCAAAACAAGGGATTGTGTGTATCTTCCAGCCAGTGCAGGCGACTTTATTAAAGACTAGTGGGATAGATGACTGGCATGTGCATGGCAGCTGAAAATGCAATTCTGAAGACTTAATTGTCTGCATCTGAGATCCTAAAGTCGTATGTCTGAGACACACCAAGCTCAAATTGAACAACTCTACTAATTTTGTCTCCTGGAAAAAAAAAAAAGTGTGTCTTCACTTTTTTTGTCAACAAGCTTGTGGACCCCTTATGCTCATTGTTGGGAGTAGTCTTAAATTGTCTGTGCTCACAATAATTGGTACTCAAAAGAAACAGTTTAGCTTTGCTACCACTTGTCAGCTGAAAGAGATTTGAGGAGGGAAGCAAACCTTGACAGAAACCCACTGCTAGAATATCATTACCGCACCAACAAAGAGTAGTTTTACTCATTTTCATATTGCAACATAATGCACTTAATGAGTTTAAAGCTGGTGCTTAAGATTGCACACACATAGCAAGCCGTTTAGTGTCAGAGCTGACGCTGGCTGTAGGGCTGCAAATGAAGAACTACTAAAATGGTGAGTGAAAATGACACTGATGAATAACAACAACTCATCGTGTTGCATATTTCCATATGTTCCTAACCATCTATGTCACTGCTGAAAAAAACATGTTTCTCTTGCTTTTTTTTTTGCCACCCCACCCAAATCTCTCATCAACACTTCTTTGACTACAACTATGTGTTAATTACAGCTATTTCTATACTTCTAGTTATGCCCATTTTTTTAAATCAGTAATTGAAAGTTGTAATGACAATGTATCTGGTTTGACATGAGCCATGTGTTGTTAATGTATCAAATGCACTTTTTCATTAAACTAAAATAATTTAAGGATATAAGGATTTGAAACGGACTATGTAATATATCAGTAATACAGTAACACTGATGCCAAACTGAAACTTGGTATATTTTCTCATAACCACAACCCTAATTAAGTTTTTTTAAGGACAAATTTACTTGTTTGGTCCTTCCTTTTATATGGCAAGTATGCAAACATGCATTAGTTTATTAGCTTATTTTACTGAGAAGCAACCAAGGATAGCGTTTGCCAAGCTGACAAAGCATCCTCTGCTGGATCACTGCACTAGACTGTCATATGTCTTCAAATGTACACAGGTGAAAAGAGAAAGGTCTACATAGCAGTCACTAATTCAGGTCCTCGAGCACTACTTTTGCGCATGTTTTAGATGTTGCTGGAAAACGGAAAATCTGCAGGACAGTAGTACTCAAGAACCAGCATTGGTGACCCCTGGATTACATCAACTTAATTGTTAAACCATTCAAAACCACATTTTTCTCATGTGACATTTATAAATAAAACCAGAAACATTTTCCTACTTTGGCAGATTTGGACGATAACCTACATTAGACACGTTTGACCTTGTCTGTCAGTGCAAATATTTCATTTATGAAATTCCATTTAAACCTTATAGGCCAATATTGTCAATAATCTATATATATCTCCTGATCAAATATAGAGCCTTGCGAGTGGCCACCTGCCTCTGCAGTAATCAGCCGGCTCAGACAGCCGCTGTAATTCAAACAACTACAGCTCCACTTTCAGGAGAAGTCAATGAAATGACTCAAAGCCTGCCAGTAATCTTTAATAAAGGTTAAAAAAAAACATATGTAAGGCAATCCTCATAATTAGTCAAGGCTGTTGGAGATATGCTCTATGTAGTGCCATCCAGATGCATTATTAGTTGCTATACAGCTTGACCTTCATTTACATGACCCCTTTTATCTTTGTCCTTTTCGTTGTACAGATCCTGATAATGCATGTGCATTGTTGAATCGCATTACTGGTGAGAGGCTATTGCAATAACTTGGCTGAATTGAGGTCACAGATCCACATAATGTATGTGCCTAGCTTGGCTTGTTTACTTTGTGCTTGTTTAAAAGGCTGTTGCTTTACCACTGATATTTCCACTCATTAGGAACAGAATGAAAGGAGGACAAGATGGAAAGCGAGAAGCGGATCTTTGCTGGTGGAGGCAAAAAAGAAAAAGAAAGAACAAATAAGGATGAATACTCCATTGAAAACATTTTTGCTAATTGATCCCATGTTGATTTATAAACTGAATGTCCAGCCAGCTCAATAGTATATAGCACACCCTCTGTTCATTGTAACGTTATAAGAGGAAAAATGGGCTAAAAGCATACGCTCCAGAAAAGTTACATGGATGACTTGTTTCTCTTTGTGTGCTTTGTTGGATCTGATTCCATAACTCTTGCAATGAGAAGAGCTCTACATGAAGACGGTGACATTTCATTTGTGCAGTTTTCTAAAAGATTAATTAACATTGCAATGCTTTACTGAAGGTGAGAAGCTTTTTTTTTCTGTCTTCAATGTGGATGCTTAGGGATGAAGAGGAGGAGAAATGAAAGGACTCTCCTCCCTAACTGATGATCAGTCTTGGGTTCATATTCAATGGGGGGTGGGTGGGTTTGTTTTTGATTAAATCTCGGCTCTTATATTTCACTGGAGAGGACTTAATCACTTTTCGTGTGGGTGTGTTTGATTGTCTGATTATTACTACATTTGGCCATGCTCCCTCCCAATCAACTCCTCTGAGCACCCCCTTCTCTTTGATTGATTTGTAACAGTCACAGCAAACCCTGATGATGGAACGCCTGCCTAATGACCATACATCAAGAGGAAGTGATGAGGGGCGTGCTCCAGACATGCCATTGGTGCACATTATGCTGATCTGCTCTAATACTTGTCCTCTATTTTGACATCTGCAGGGGAAAACAGAATGAGTTGTCTTCCTAGCAAGATGGTTTACTTCTTGATGTACGGTAATAAGATTATTAGAGTCATGCAAGCAACTCTGCGATTCATTTTGTAGCTCTGCCTCTAACTTCGGCAACAAATTTCAAATTTGAATGAGACAGAAATAAAACTGTCAGCAGATTAGCGTGAGGAATTTTCACCTCGTGTTCGTGTGCGGAGAGAAACAAAAAATGGTCTCAAATGTATAAATGGTGCTGAAATTGAACATTTACACCAAAAGACAAAGGAATGCACTTTAGAAATTATGCATGCCTGCACAGACAGCACTCGTACTATTTTCTGCAGTTCTCGGTTAAGTCTGTTAAACTGCTTAGCTTCTTTTCTCATGCAGCATTTAATTGGTTACATTGTAATTTGAACAGTGCTGTGGCCAAATATGTTGATAAGCTGAACAGATAGTGATGATACCTGTAGAAATTCTGTTTAACCAATGATTATCACATTGCTATTCACTCTTTTTTTCACAATATGACACCAGAGATTCTGTCTATTGAATAATTAATATTGTAATTTCTAAATAATGCTGAATCAATGCCAGTTTTTAGATTCATATTATCATCTCCAACCTTTATGGTGCTGACACACGAAATACGTCTAAATTTAATACTCATGTTAACCACAATATAGCCACCAGTGAAAGGAATACTTTCATATTATCAGGTATCTCTTTCAGTATTTCATGATGCAAACACATCTAAAGTAACAGAAAAGAAGGTGTCTAGGCATTCAACCCTAAAATCAACCGGTGATTTCTATGATTTTAGGCTGAATACACACCTTAGCTGTGAATGTCAGACGTTTTAAGCTGTTGACTTGATTTTTAAATAAAGGTTTTTAAAAAGGACTTATTTCCCCATAAAAATGGCCTAGTTTATTTAGTGATATAAAAGACCATACTAGAAGCACTCACAGAGCACAGTCCACTGCAAATTGTTTTATTTTTTATTTTTTTTTCAATTTCTTTGCATTATCTTTTATCATAAGCTCTAAGGAAGGCAGCAGAATCCCTATTTCTCCATAGTAAATAATAGCTAGAAAAATAATTCCTTTATGCCTGTTTTCATTTAAAAGCATATTAATAAATAAACATTTAACCAACCTACTCTGTCTGTACCTACTTAAATAATAATATCCATATAATAGAGATAAGCATCATTAGATGCATTACAGCCTTTCAAAAATATAAACAGCATGAGGCTGGTGTGCAATAAGATGTTGGTAAAAGAGCTTTTACACCCAGTTCATACGCTCCATTAAATGCTAGAAAACAATGTAAATATTTGACATTTCAAATGTTCAAGGGGAGAAACAGAGATGGGAAAAGAGCAACAAAATGAGTGAGAGAAATTGAAATGTGCTGCTGAGGAAGGAGATAAACATAAATCAATATAAGCTACACTGAATCACTGACCCTGACACACTTCCTCTGTTCAGATTCCTGTCTTTCATGCACTTTGCACGAGTTTCAAATCAAGACCTGATAATTTATGCTGAAATCTAATTACTGAAAATAAAAATCTGGCTCCATTATCTGGGCATATTCAATAAATTCAAAAAAAAAAAATCACTTTCAAATAAATCCACCAAAACATGCAAAGTGATGCATGGTCCCTGCATACTAAGACCGCTTTGGTACATGCTGGATATCATTTAACATGAACAAAACCAAGAGCCTAAAATTCGGTGCAGCATAACATCAGCGTCCCACTAGCTATCTTAAAAATAATAACTTGTTGCATGTGCGAAAAGTAGAAATGAAATGTAGAAATGTAAAAAAATAAAAAATAAATAACTTTGCTTCCTTTTTTCCTCCTACTGTTCTTTTAAGTATAGACAACAAGACACTTGCCTGATTCTGTCACAACAAAATCCATTTTTAGACGCATGAATAAAAGATTTGGGCACCTTTCTTCGAAGTTTCCTCTTTGCTTTGCAAATGAACGCAGGATAAGACTAGGGGGATTCCTCGTGTCTCGGCTGAAGCACCCATTCTGTCAAATATCACTTTATTGACTGTTCTCATTGTAACTGCAGCCTGATACCCAGTGAGAATTTGAGGCTTTCTGACCAAGAGTCTGCTTCATTTCATTCAATAGCTGCACCCCATCAGCTAAGTCACAACAGACAGTTCACTTCAGTGCGTATCCATTCGAAACTTGGGAATTTGCATCATTGTCTGAAAATGACCATCCGATCTGTAACCTGTCTGCCTACTTCAAAGCGTTACACTGAGCTGACTGGCATGAGGACGCTCACACGTCTCATCATGAGAAGGGGGTTGTCTCCTGTCTAATATCTGGACAAGCCCTGTCCCCTAGCGAACATTTGTGTCTCACTCATGCACAAAGCTGTCATTTCCCAAATGCGTCAGCCTCCCAGAAAGGTGTCACTGGGGATTATGGGATACCACACAGGGATTAGAATTTTGCTGACAGACTGGCCGCTTCACTTATTCCAAGAAGTCTCTCTATGCTTTATTTTATGGGAGAGTTGTGTCTAAAAAAAAAAAAAAAAAAAATAAGGATTGTCAACTGTCATATTATACATTGTGCTATTTATCTGTTACTTCATGTTCAGCCATTCGGAGCTCTCCATGATTTCTACTGTACAAAATAACTATTTTTTTCCCCTTAAAAGCATATTGCCAATCATCTTATCATGGATTATCTGTTTCATTCTTTCATCTTTTGATTAACAAATTATCATCAAAGACAATGTTGGCAATTCCCTGCAGTGGAGCTGCTCATTTACTGCTCGCTAATGTCCAGAGTTTTTCATCCAAGCAAAGAGAAGAAGACGAAGAAGAAAAAAAAAAAAAAACAGGATACAGCACAGTACATGCAGAGTGCATTAATCCTCCTCCTCCTCCTCCTCCTCCTCCTCCTCCTCCATTGCTGTTCTCGTCTAATTAAGGGTCATTCTGTCTCCTGGACACATTAGGACACTGCACACTAGTCCCAACCCACATAATTAAATGTTTCTTTGTGCTTGCCATCTGGAGACCTCATCACTTTAAACATGCATGTCAAATTGATTCCTTAATAATGTTTATGTTTCTTTTCAGCACTTTATTATCACCCGTGATTAGCTGTTCATGTTTGTTCTGCGTTGATCGGCGCCAGCCACCACGCACACATATGCAGTCAGACATGGTAAACATACGGGACGACGGAACCTTTGAGGTAAGTGTAACAGTGATACGGAGCAGCCAGCCGGGCTCACAATAAGCAACTTCAAAGCAGCAGGATAATTTGATGTAAAAGTAAGCGCATCTTCATGTCGTTAGGGCATCGATAAACCGGCCCTTTGAATATTCAGCGAACATCTTCTCTTTTTTGGTGTTGCTTCTTCTCGGGGCGTGATTTTTTTAGCACTTTGGGGATTTCGTGATTTCACGCATCAAACAATGGCAACGAAAACATGTTTCATCACCGCGTCTATCAGCTGCACGATGTTACAGGCAATTAAAACCCCAGGTTGATTCAATGAGACACATGAAGCGGAAATCAGAGTTTGCTGTTTTCTTTTTTTTTTTTTTTATCAACCCTTGTTCATGCATATCATCTCTCTTTTCTTGCTTTTCCTCATCAAATGGTAGTTGAAATACAGACATATGTGCAGTCAGAGAAGCGTTCTGCCTTTTTCTCATTCTCTTTCTCTGAGTGCAGTTGAGGATTAGGCTGTGCCTGAGTGCCTGGAATAATGATCACTGCAGCGGAGAAACACATTTTCACATTTCAGGGAGATAAGGGCAGGCAATCTGCAAGCAGAGGACTTAACCAGCTCCCTGTGGCTTATTCCGGAGCTAACAGAAAAGTCACCACCAACAGCCAACAAGCGGGCTGCATGATGCCCCGAACAAGCAGCAAGAACACCCATTACTATCTGTTTCACTGCGCGGGGCATCAATCACACATAAATGACTGTGAAATTACATCCGTAAACATTTCGAACAACACCAAACACCCTGGCTCACATAGTACCAACTCACTTTCTTACTGGTGGTGAACTTCTCACCAAGAGCTCCCATCTGGTTTTATTCCTCCAAACAGACTTGATATTTTACATCAACCATAGCTTGATAGGGATGACTAGTCTTGCAGACTTTATTGTCTTGCATTACTGGCTTCCCAGATGGGCAGACGAGCTGAGGCACTCCTTAATTACAGAGTACAACATGTTTAAGACAATGTCAGACAGGATGGGGCAGACATGAGCGATGGCAGGAAAAGAATACACAGACATAAACTCTCAAAAGAGACCTGAATGTTCACATCAGATGGCGGGCGGAGGGAAGGGGGGAGAGATGTAACACGCCGACATAACAATCTACTGCAGCAGGACAGCGCGTTCCTTTTCTAACCCATTTTTCAATAAACAAGAGGAGGGAGAAAAATGCCAAGTAAGCGGTTCAAAAGCAAGTTCTCTGGATGAAAAGAGTTTTTTTTTCTCTCTTTCGGTTCAATAAAAGCTTACCTTTCCCACATACTGTGCATCTGCTCCCATGTGTTCTTCTAAAACAAAGAACTGGTTCCAGATCCAGCCCCGCTTAGGCCTGTGGTGCACCTCTGTCTCGCCGTTGGCCAGTTTGGTCTGGTTCTTGGAGGGCACTTTGGTGGGGACATGGTGGCTTGCTCCGTAACACCTCTGGATGAAGCAGAGGCAGACTAAGACGGGACAGAGACAAGAGGTGCCGGGTATCCTCATGGTGGTGCGTGCTTCCGTAAACGTATCCAAGGCGGCAAGGTCCTCCCACCGCTGCCGCAGCAGCCGCCACCAACAGCCACTGCTGCAGACCCGTGCAGCGGTCCCGGTGAAAAAAGCTGGTTCAAATCCAAAGTGTGGAAATAACGGTCCTGGTAGATCCTCTAAGGGTCATGGCCCAAAGCAAAAGTTGTTTTGTTTTTTTTTTTCAAAAAAGAAAGTGCAAGACACATTTACATTATGGAATATCCTCAGATTAGGAGAGGTTGTGCGAAGGGAAGTGAACTTCAGTGCCGTTCTACCGAGTGCAAAGGTTAATCCTGAAAGCCATCCTGAATATCCTGCAGAGAGAGCAAGGGGAAAGAGAGACACAGAGATTAATTTGACGGATATTAAAGGCAAGATATCCCACTAATTCCCTCCAATTAAGTTGCAACTCATAATTCTTTACAGATGAGGACACACTTCAAACCCACTGACTGTGATAATTCACAAAGGCAGCAAGAGATCTCGCTGCGGTCTTCCAGCCATTTCTGCCCTTACACAAACGGTTCAGATATCTTTCGACTTGACGACTTCCTTCGCTATCAAAAGGTAGTCTGAGCCTATAAGGTCAGAGCGCTGCTCAGTGACTGATACTGCCCTGTGAGGTCACAGTCATGAATCACAGATATGCAGCCTGTGACTCAAAGGATGGTCTGACTATTAAAAATAACTGAGAAAGCTTTGATTTGGATGTTTTTTTTTACACGACCTAAGCAGACCCCAAGGTTTGGAGTGTCCCTCATGTGTGATGGATAATAAGTGTGGAAGGAAAAAAAAATCACATTTTCTATGTTGAGGACTGACATGAAGTCACTCAGACATGAGACATGATGTGTTTTTAAAAAGGACAGGAATATTTTTATTCCTGTCATTTTTAAAAATAAATTGCTAAAAAAAAAATCACAATTTTATATAAATGGCATTTAGAAAGGAAAAGCTAATGGGAAGTACTGCTGTGAAGTGAAGCGGTGTATTCAATTTAAAGGAATGTGCATTACATGTGCACCTGAAGGTATTAGTAAGCAAATAGTCATGATTTGGGATGGATTTTAAGGCTTTTTAGTTGTCGCTGAAGCATGAAGTCAGTACTCTGTGCTTCTTCTTGCTACAAAGTTGATTTTAAAAGAAAAACTTGGTTATTCTAAGATGTCCTTTACTTTGATAAATAGAGCAACAGCAAACTGCAGGATGCAGAGAAACATTTTTGACTAAATAATTTTGCTTAAAATGTGCACTTCTCTAGCAATTGTATAGCTTTTAGACTGACTTGTAGTACATTTAAGAAGCCAAAAGGTAAGAACAGTCAATTTTAATCTGTTTCATAAAATATGAGCCATAAGTTGCCATGGGTCAAAACAATTTGAACCAATATTTGGCTTTCACAGCGAAAGCCAAGCATCTCTTTCAAAAGGAGTTTTTATAGAGCTGCAGAGACCATTAATAAATTATCACAGAATACATCAACTGGTCTTGAAACTCCTATTCTGTTTATACCATGAAAAACATCCATCAATCCGATTTCTAATCAGGCTCATTCCACTTTTGGATCGTGGGGATTTTCTGTCCCGCATTTTATGCGTTGGCCATTATGTTAAATCGATGTTAATAGCTCATTTACAAAAGCTAAAAATCCCACTCATGTATTCACCACAACATATTAATAAATCAATACATCCTGTACTGGTTCAAACTGGCGTAACAGTCAGTTCTACTGTATATTTGCTCTAATAAGAGGATTAGGATAGATCCAACATTTGAACCTCAACGTTGTGTAATCATACATTTTTAAAGATGGTTTATCTTGACGGAACGCAGTGTAGGTCTCATTTTTCCCTACAAGCTGATGTCTCAAGATCACCAGTGCAGTGTATAAACACCATTTCAAAAAAACACTCAGTGTTTTGAAATTATCTTTGCAAAGCTTTTCAAACGATGGAAGGCATTTCATAACCGTACAAACAGTGCTAACAAGGTTATAGCACACCATTTTGAGCAGGCGCTTTAAAAAACAGGTGGGAAAAAAAAAACAGCAACCTTCGTGCATAGAGCCACAAATTCTGTTTAGATATTCTAAGCTTATAATTTGCAGCTGAAAATTGCAAATTCACCAACAACTACTGACATTGAAAAATAGACCATCACCAAAAAAAGACTAATTTTGAGCTCATTTTCTTCTTCTGTTGCTTTGACTTTCTGACTTTTTTATTTTTTTCTATCCTCTCATTAAATAACCAGAACAGACGTTGCACCAGCTTTGAGCTTTTATGAACAGCAGTCGCAAAGTTTTAGTAGCTCTTGTTGGTCTCCATAAACCCATCACCCCAGCCAGGCATCTTGCTTCTGTGCTATCTAAGTCAGTTCTACTGTAGCACTTCTCTGAGGCTGGAGCCAGAGCATTTGTGGTTAAAAAAGAAAGAACTGGCTGTGAGCTGGCACCGACTCTGAAAACCAGCACTAGAACCATGGAAAAAGCCCGACTGAGGCACCAAAGGGACGACTATGCTTATGTGAAGTGCAGCTGTTTAGTTTAGGGAACAGAGAGGACTGGCATGGACATATCTGACTGTATAACAGCCAAGGCTGAGAAACAAAGGGCTTGCTTTGTTTACAGGCCCTTCTGTTAAACTGACTTTGTTGGTGAAACTGAATCCTTATTTCGTCACTTTTTCCCTCTCATAATTCTTCACAATCCAATAATGATTTCATTGTGCTTCCAGTTACAAAGAAAACAGCTGGTATGTAGAATTGTTAGATGGTTGTTAAACAATTGATGCATGTCTCACACAGGTGCAGACTGATAAGCAGGCAACAAATTTGACTGATGTTTAAAAAAAGGGGAGACCATTTTATCCGGATCTGATAAATCTAAATATAATCAAAGAGAAAAAGAAAAACAGGTCTTCAATCGTGACTGTAGGTAGTTGTGATGGTGCACCTGTGGCTTACAGTGAAGGATATGAACCAACAACTTCTTTTGTCATTTTAATTGGGTTCTGTGGCAGCTAATCTGTAACTTTGGAACTCCTTAGCTTCCGTCACTGATGTACGTTATAGCAGTACAACAGCCATAACACTTTAACGCAAGAAGACGAAACCTAAATGCATCCATTATGATCTCATAAGAGAAATTTGAGTCGAAGCAAAGTGCAACGGATAAAAAAAGAGGCCTGTGCTTCCTCCCAGTAATAGGATGTACCACAGTCTTAAATTGCCTCCTTACAGCAGAGAGTTGGTCTACCATTCATATGCTGGAGCATAATAACAGCTTCATGGGGATTATCAAGAGGACAAATACATGCATTTGATATTTAACAGGATATAGGAGCTGACAAACTTCAAAGTCTGCTGTGCTCCGTCTATTACTATACATGTGACAACATTAGATAGAGATGCTGAAAAGAGGTATTAATGCAACTTTCGGCTGCCACACACTTTGAAGAATAATCACTGAATTATATCTCTTCTGAAAATAAATATATATATTTTTTTTTTACACATATGTCTTAAGATGTGCTTTGAACTCTGCGGGTAATCCTCCTGCTTCAAATATCTCCATGCAAATGTACAGCTCAGCTGGATGAGCTCATGGTTGTTGGCCATGTTGACAAAGTGCAGTGGTGGTAATGGGTAATACCTACTGCCAGCCAAGGCATTGAGGGGGAAGGCAATGTCTGTTCCACATCCACTTGGATTAAAGCAGCAGAGGATAAATACTCAGCCGCACACTAAACACATGTAATCTGGAAGACGATTCTCATCTGCATAGGTACAGCTACGCCCAAATCCTGCTTCGGCTGCTCTGTTCCTTTAATCGACAAAATGATATCCAAGCCCACGGAGAATACCAATGGAGGCGTTGTTTTGAATAAGCTGTGTCACAGATTTTAGGGGTTTTCTGATTTAATAATACAACCAAAGTGTCTTTGAAGAGGATTCATTGTCTTGCAATCAAAAATAGGTTGAAACATTTTAGAAAAGTCAGAAGGAGAATATTTTCCTTTTATCTTCCAGGGGCTTCTATTCAATCAGTATTCTAATTATCTGATCATCCAACTGATTTGAATCCAAATACTTTTAATGAAGCCATGAAATTATCAGCATATGGCTGTGTTAAAGAAAATCATTCCTTGCTTTTTATGATGATGATACTGTTTTGAGCCGGCCTCTGCTGACGTGTGGAGTTAAACAGGATGGGTTATGCGTGAAGACAGACACAGATTTTTCTTTTCTTGGCAGGCTATCTGCCACATTTTATGCCCATGTCATTTAATTTCCGAGGGGGCTGGTTACTGCCATGACTTCATCTGAGTATTCAGGGTTATTCACGCTCTGATTATGGGAATCCTAAATGTTTTGACACTCCATGGAAGGAAATGATTAATGGTGTCATGTTTTATCTTCTAACTTAAAACAAATTCAAACAAATTGGTGAAGCTAAAACTAAGTGATCCTACAAACCTTTTTTTTTATCTACACCCATGCAAAGCAATTTTTCTTAAACATGGTCAATAAATGCAACATTAAATCTAGACATATTTAAAAGACGGATAAAAAACTTTTTGTTTTCTTATTATCTTCAAGAAATGAGGCCTCTATGTCCCTGTAACTCATTATCGGTCCCTTCCTCAGAAGTGGGGGTATTTTATCTTTCAACTCTGCTCTGTCTGCAGCTTTGTGGGAAGCAGTGCAGAGAGAGCAGTTTAAATCTGGAGGCTCACAGCAGAACTGTAGCCTTTTCTCAACATCCTAACAGGAGTTAGGCTGCAAAGATGGACCCATTTCTGGTCAGCAATCATCAAACACCATGTTGCTCTGCGCTGCTGGGGAGGGAGATCTAGGAAGCTTTGGCCAAGCAACAGCTCGATGTCTTCCAGTTAGGTGGTCCACACTTTGAATGGGTAAAAATACGGAGTCTGATCTCTTGGGATGCTCTGCAGCTGCTGGTAATAACTAATTTACCTCTCATTCCTTGTCTGTTTCGGAACCAAATCTATCTTTTCATTATTTCCCTCTGCTTCCTGCTCATGTGAGTGTGCAGATCCTTCCATAAATTACAGGCAACATACTTCTTATTTTATATAGAAAGGAGAAGAGCACTGCTACTATGCGTACAAAGTCTCCTTTTACTGTAGTAGGTGACTAATACCATAAAAATGCAGGAACGCCAATTAAAAAAAAGAAGCATTGGCTCTAATATAACAATAAAAAACACTGTTCTTTGACTTTAAATCCATTCACATAAATTCACACTGTGGTGTTTACATAACCCATTCTTTCACATTTATCATGCATTTTGTATTTCTATAAATTGTGTAGGGATGTCACAATTAATTTCACAGCTTGGTATCATACCCTACAGTTAATCAATTAATCAAAGATCCTTCAGTGTTGTTTCCATGAAGGATTATGTCTAAATGTGTCAGCAGTAGGGGTGCCCCAAAAAGTCGTTTTTCATCAGAATCGAGAACATTGTTGTTCATCAAGATTCCGAATTGTTTCAAAATTTCCAAGACTTTATTTTTCAAAAGACCTCAACATGGTTTGCTTGACTACTTTGAAAGCTACTGCTACTGTAAGTGACAAAGACATGTTAAACTCTGCAAGGTTTACACAACATCAACATTTTGCCACCTGTGTTACTTTACTTTCGTTCTGTGTAACCTCCAGAAGAGGCACATGGGAGAAAAGGAAGAGGAAGAGTTAATCCCTACAAACAAACTGATTAAGTCATCCGTTGGATTTCTTTGGTTACAGAGAAAAGTGACCGAGGTGTCATGGTAAAATATGTCTCACGAGCTTGTAAAGCATGACATAAAAAAGTTGCAATGAACAGAGGAAATACATCCAATATGCTTCACCATGACCCTGCGGTGGACTGGAGACCATATTGCATATCCTGCCTCTCGCCTAGAATCCGCAGGGATCTGCTCGATGCCTCCAAACCCAGTACTGTATTGGAATAACTGGTATAAAAAATAGATGTGTTTCACCACCTGCAGGATAACCACCAGCTTTTTACCACAAAGTAAAGGTACATGTTCAGAAACTGGATTGAACTGCTTCAGTGTTTTCCTAATGTTACAATTTAATCCAACGTTATTGCCATTTGTAATTGTGCATGAAATATGATGAGTTAATCTACTGAACATGACATACAGATGAGAATAAACTGAAATGTGCAATGGTTTATAAAAGAAACCACATTTAAGAACAAATTTATATAATCTTGTCTTCATCTTTAATGTTTCCATATCATTATTACTGTTTTATCTAGCAGCCATATTGCAAAGGGACAGCTGAAAGACAAAGCTTGCTAAATGTGTTTTCCAGTGTCTTGAGTCTCTACTAAGGTCAGAAAAAAACGCTCAGAAACATTTTTAATAATATAGTGTAAAAAAAAGAGATCCTGTAGCCATTTCCATCTGTTTTCTCTGAGAGAAATCCAGAGGTGATATGTCAGTTTTATTTATAGTTTACATATTGAAGGGAACTTAGCTGGGATGAGACATTTCAGTTACTTTATTTTCTAGGTATATTTTGTAATGTCGGCATATAAAAGTTAAAGATAAATATAACGGGTGTTCATTTCAGTTAACACATGTTGGGAAATTAATGAATGCATAATGATCATGGTAATCATAGAAATATCTTCATTTCCTTGACAATAATTACACCAAAAATAACATCCCTTAAACTATGTGCTTATTACCTAAATCTTAATGAATGCTGAAGGCTCATACTCATCCATGTCTTAGCCAATAATTGCTAATCTTGTATTCAGTATCTATTGTTTTTTAAATGTTTAATTTCTTCTCTTGGAGAACAACCTGGCCTAACTGTGACCCATTTTTAAATGACATATATCTATTTACATTGTGGAACATAATATTAGATTACATGGTTATATACAGGGCTGCACTATGTCACCTATTCTGTTCATAACTTTTATGGGCAGTGTTTCTAGGTGCAGCCAAAATGTTGAGGGGTTTGTTGGCCTCAGGATTGAGTCTTTACTTTTACAAACAGTGTTACTCTGTCAGCTTCATCAGGCTTTGATCTCCACCTCTCATTGGATCAGGACCTCCAAATCCAAGACCATAGTCCTAGGCTAGAAAACAGTGGAGTATCCTCTCTGGGCCAGGAATGAGATCCTCCCCCAAGTGGATTAGTTTAAGTAACTCAGGACCTTGTTGATGAGTCAGGGAAGAATGGAGCAAAAGATTGGCAGATGAACTGGTGCAGCGTCAGCAGCAATGCAGACTCTGCATTGATCCGTTGTGTAGAAGAAGAAGCTATGCCTATGGTCGTGAGCAGTGGGTAGGGACAGAAAGGGCATGATTGCAAATACAAGTGACTGAATATAGTTTCCTCTGCAGGGTAGCTGGGCTCCCCATCAGAGAAAAAGTGACTATCTACTCTATCATTCTTCTGAAATGGGCTTGGAAAAGAACTGTTGCATTGAGAGGATGAGCTAGCACGAGCATCTGGTTTCTCCCCAATCCCTCCCTAGGGAAAGTTTCCAGGCATGTCCCACTGAGAAGAGGACCCAGGAAAGACCCAGGACATGTTAGAGGGAATATTTATGTCTCTCAGCTAGCCTGGGAACTACACAGGATTTTCCCTGGCTAGCCTTAAAAGAGTGGCTTGGTATAGGAAAGCATGGACTTCCCTGCTTTGCTACTGGCCCCGCAACCTGACCCTGGATGAGCATTGGCATATAGATGGATAGATAGTTATACCAGTGCATTCCCCAAATTTTCTTGTTGATTTTATTAGATTGCATACTTTGCAGTTCTAGCACTTGACTAAAGGTTTCATGTAGGGCCATAGAGTAAGTGTTGTATAAAATATAGATTGTTTACCTAAAAGTGGCACTACGTTAATGTCTGACCTTAAGATGTGTGTTTCTGACTTGTTTTGATAACATTTATTATGGGCTTTCCAGGAGTCATTGTTGCCCACCAGCATCCCAAGGCAGAGAAACTGCACTTCACATATTTTACTTGGGGGAAGCTGCATCCCCTTTACAGCTTAGTTTCGCTTTAGGCACTGCACCACGCTAGCAGCAGGATAACAACACCCTGGCAATTTGGAACATGCAGGTGGCTGATTTAGTAAAGAAACGTAACAGCATATTATCGGAGGACAAAGTAAAAGTAAAGCAAGAAAGAGACAGGGAGACTGTTTACTTTTTTCATTGTGTATATTAAAATGATAGAGTACAATGTGCACAATGTGCACTAGAATTTAAATGCAAATTAAAAACCCATGGCCTTGAATTAAAAAAGGTTTGCACCTCTTAAAACAGGTGCAGAGTTGATAAAGAGCGCAAAAACACACTCGAGCTGATTTATCATCTCACTCCAAAGAAGAATGTACCCGCAGAGCTATTAGTGTCGCTGTATTTTACGCTTTTTCTTTGGATGAATATGCATGTTTCTGCCAGACAGTAAAAAATACTAGGAGGAGTAGATGCAAATAAATAAACTTTGCAGCCACAATTTCATTTATTAAAGGTGCAGCTGATTGGGCTAGTTGTTAATGCACCTATAAATACTGCAATAAATATACTGACTAAATCTGCCAAAGAATAGGAGTACTTCTTTAAAAGCCTTGTGTACGTTTTATGCCAAAAGAACTAAGTCTTTGTTTTTTGTCTCTTCATCCATCATTCTTCATGAAATATTTGCAGAAAGTGCTGTCAAATGAAAGAGGAACTTTGATGTACTGACAGTGTTTAGATTAATAAAATGAACCAACATTTTTGTGGGGTGAACACTAGTGCTAATTGACTGGACACCCAGACATCAGGTTAACTCTGCAGTCAGACATGAAAGACAAAAACCTCTCTTGTTTGATCCTACTGTTTCCCAATGTTCTTCAATGCATTAGAATATCAAAGGATGCTGTAAACAAATTGTTCCCATGGAAAATGACACATTGTAAACAATTTGCATTTAAAATCACAGTAACCAGCAAAAGAAGCTATTGCCAGCAGACCTGGCAAGCACTGTCATCCAACTGCAAAGATTCAAGACTTGCAGACAAGATGTCAGTACACATGCTGCAGCATGTTAGTTTTTCCGCTACCAAAAACAAATAGCCAGTTACTGCAGATTTCATTTCAATAGTTAGAGACAGGAGTTTCATAGTGAGTAAACAACATTTTCTACTATTTGATTTTGTGTAAATGTTTTAAAGGTTAGGGGGCATGCTGTAAAGATCTACTAGCGGTGATGAAATATTTCTTTTTGGTGGTCACCATTTTTGTAATACTCAGTTGTTTTCTAATGAACTTTTCAGATTTTGAATTTATTTGTTTAATTTCATATATGTACATAAATATTATATATAATAATATATAATCTAATTATAACCTTGTTGAACCCTACCATCACAGGATTTTATCATTAAAATTTAAGAAATAGAAAATATAAGAAATAAAAAAAAATATATTCTTTACATCAGGGACCCATTAAAAATTCCCAGGAACCCAATCAAATTGCCACCTGTGCCCTTGGAATTTACTATATCGAAAACCTATCAAAATCATTGTCAAAGTACAACCTTTATGACAGTTATAAAAAAATGTATATTCACTTAAATGCAAAAAGGCTGTTGTGCTTTAAAGTTGTATTTATTCTACAAGTTTGAAAATTGTTGTTTAAAAAACAATACACACAGTCTGAAGTCTTGTGCTGTGATTTTAAACAGATTTCTTATAGATAAGTCATGATGAATATTAACTGTGCAAGAAATTTATTTATTTTGTTTCACTTAGGTACCTGAAATGTGTTTATTTTTAACTTAATTCCTGCAATATGAGCTTGATGCATGCATGTATTGCAAAGATGATGATCGTCAGTTTTACAACTCTGATAGAAACACTGAATTATGGCTTTTGACCAAATATGATAAAAGAACATTTCTAACCGTCAGAAAAAAATACTTTTTATGTTATTTCTTGTCTGTCCTATGACTAAGAAAAAGGCATCACAGAGCTACCTCTTGTTTTATTGTATGCAAGCAGCAAAACCAAATGAAGGACTTTGATTGAGTTATATGGACTAAAAGTTAATGAAATCTTAGCTGTAATAGAGCAACAATTATTGACCATAATCACAGCCACTGATGACAGCATGAGCCCAAACCCTTGAAAAAAAAGGAAATATGAAGTAAAATAGAAGACAGCAAGATGTTCAAAAAGCAACAGAGAGAGAACAAGCTCTCTCGTCACCTGCTGCTAATGGCTAATGTTTTGCCCTCCTGCTGAGAGCTCATCCACTGCATTAGATTTCACATCTGACAATGTCAAACAGCAGAAAGCAGATGGGGCAGGTCAACACAGATATCACTGAACCACTGCTACATTTTCAGAACAAATAGACCACAGGCAAAAAGCCTCTTGACTTTTCACCTCATCCAAAAAAAAGCATTGTCCACCCATTTGTAGGATTTGTTGTTTTTAATCTCAGGCGTTGTTTCGCTGAGCTTGTGTAAGTAAACATTAGGCCTGAAGTGAAGTACAGAAAGCCTCAAACGAAAAGTAGTGACACATTATGTGTTTATGTGAAGTCAGAACAAAAGAAAACCCCCCATATTCCAAGGCATGAATGTGAATTTATTTGATGTTTCCCATGGTTTCTGTTGAATCACAAAGCATACTGAAATCACGTTTATAGTGGTTTTCAAAACGAAAATATAGCAAGAGGACTTGCTAAAGGGACAGAACTTGGTGCTGGGAAAATGAAGTATGTTCTTTTTATATCCACGGGAAATCGTGTATTTTTTACATGTGTTTTCATTTCTTGGATTTATTTATTTAGTATATGAAAGTAACAATTAAAGTAAAAGAATAAAGAAAGAAAAAAAAAACATTCTAAAAAACAAAAAGCAAACAACAAAAAAAACATTTCAGATGTTGTGTATCAATACAAAATATATGTTCATGGGTGAGAAGCCAAATAGGCTTATAACAGGACCACTCCCAGAAAAATAACCTAAACAATTACATTAAAAAACAATATATTGTGGTTGTGGAGAAATCAGCAAGAAAAATTTCCTATAAATAACTTTTACCTTTCACAATCCATATCAAAAACCCGATTTAACATAAGAGGATTTTATCAATCCAAAGCACTCCCATGAGGATAGGTGTTTGGGTTTACACGTCTCTGCTCAAACATGCCAGCAGGGGGGAATATAAATATCGGCTTTGTTTTACAGGACACAGAGGGTCTCAGTAGTGACATTAACAGTCCTTGGGGGAATCATGGTGTTACACACAATCCTCATGAGCAGAACTGTAATCCTTCCATGGGTTTAGATCCCTAAAAAAGTATGCATATGTGTATGAGATAGATATGAATGTGTATATGTATATATAGTCTATACATTAGGGCAGTCAAATGACAAAAACTTATAATCAGGCTAATCACTGCTTATAAATAAATTAATCATCAATCATCATTGCAACTATGCAGGCACACAAACACAGATATAAATTTATAAATATGTTATAAAATGAAACGTATAGGTAGTGCATCTCCTGGAGGAAGCATTGTTTACGGTGTTGCCGAATTAGCAACTTCTTGCTATAATAAGCTAGTTCTTAAACATCTCTATTCTTTTTAAATTTTTTTTTAGTAACAAACAACAAACCTAGAGACTTTTGGAAGACTGATGTGAAAACACGGTTTGTTTACTAATTTCAATGAACCACGGGTGCTGCCGCAGGACCTTCCAATGCCAGAAGCAATCACGAGGCTTGTGACTGGCTCATTCTGCCCCGTTTTCCAGTCAGATATTAATGCCTTAATGTGGAATGAAAAAAACAAAAACATTTCAAAAGATTAACTTTTGAAATATTTTTACCTAATCTCATTTATCCAAT
>JAVQJG010113969.1:0-17896 GCA_036024015.1 Craterocephalus amniculus | reverse complement strand
CTAAGCTGAAGGTGTGTGTGTGTGTGTGTTTGTCTGTGACTGTGTGTATGTGTGACTGTGTGTGTGTGTGTGTGTACGGGGGGTATGGTAATTGTTGGTTAATTGTGAAGTGGGGGGTGGGGTGAATGGACGGGAATATTTTTAAATGCAAGGCGCTTTGAGCCACATTTTGTTTGAAAGGCACTTTATAAATAAAGTTTGATTGATTGATTGATGTAAATCCACTTCTTGTGAAGACGTTTTGCCTCGGAGGCTCATTGATTGTTTGGGTTTTTTCTTTATTTCAGAGAAACGGCTTAAATTGTGTGGGTTTTTTTTTGTTTTGTTGTTTTTTTACCCACCATAGGGCAACGTCAGCTGAATATTAACTTTTGAGTTAGAAAGGCTTGTTAGAACAAACGAAGCATCTTGTGTTGCATGCATGTTTTGCTTTAGTCATGGGTGTAAAGTTAGCAGAATTTAAATTCATGCAGCATTTTAGCTGCATGTATGCATCACTTAAAAAAAAGAATAAGTAACATATTTGTCCATTCTTTCATGGCTTTCTTGCACTGGTCCATTTTTTTCTTCTGAGCTTAACAAGTTAAAAATCCTTCTCACACCCAGCAAGGCATGTGCTTAAATGGAGGCCTTGCACCACTAATAATGAATGTTTTTGGTTTCATCAACCCCACATTTTTCACAAGTGCCTAACATGTACACATCGGTGAAATTTAAAAGATCTAAATATTCCCATCAAGATGAGTATGGGCTACGTGGAGCCAATATTCAGACTGCAGAGACTGAGTTTAGGCAGATGTGCAGGAGAGCTGCGGCTGGGATTCTCAAATATCTGAAAGTAAGCAGCAGATGCTTCAGATGTTCTGGAGATTCTGGAGTAGTTATATTCTCACCACTGAGATCTGATCAGCTTTCCGTCTTTCAGCATGTTTAGGCCGAGCTGAGCTGTGAGCTGGACGGGCTTGTTGCTCGTGTCTCTGAGGGGAGTTTTGATGGTGGCCCACTGTACTCTTCTTGCTGGGGGTGGCGGTTCCATAAAATTAGACGGCAATCGTTTGTCATACCAAGGTCGATATTCACTACAGGTTCTGCGTTTCCCTCTCCTCCGCTTTTTTTCCCTTTTTTTTCCCTACTTTCCCCTCCTTTTATCCTCGTCCCACCTCTCTACTTCATCCATATCCCCGGACCTGCGTCAAACTCTCTTGTCCCACTTTCCTTCCCTGTCTGCATTTGTTTTACTCCCCGCTTTCAACATTATCCTCCTTCATCATCATCATCATCCTCTCCAGTAGGGGTAGTTTCCCACCTTCTTTTCTTTCTCCTCTCATGTTCTCCATCCAGAAGCTGTGGGAACCACTGTTTGGGCAGAACAAAAGGGAGCTATTAAAGCTGTTGGCAAGTCCATCCAGTGTGTGTGTGCATGCATGTGTGTCCTGCCACAGAGAGTGGACTGTGGGTGTTTTGACAGCTTGGGATCTCAGTATTTTGGCACAGTGTCACTATGGGGTTTTCTCAATCTTAAACTGAAGTAAGCTGTACTTGGAACTTCAACGCTGGACACACTTTAAATTCTACAATTTAAAAAAAGAAAAATGTTCTTAAAATTGTCTTATTTTTTTCTTTGCAGCCCACCGAAGGCCCCTGTCATTGTTTCTGGAGTAGTTACCAAGGTAAGACATGACTACCTAAGCACATGCACTCACAGATAAGCACATTTTAGTTCATTATCATCAGATAGTTTAAACCTGAGCGGGAGCTGTACATGTAAAGGCACGATGCTTTTGAAGAGGAAGAGAATAATGAGATAAAGTTGCGGTATTATTTAAGCTGAAAGGGGAACAGAGAATAAAATGATGATGATCCGGATCACCGCACTTTGGTTGTTTAAGCAGCACCTTTTTCCCACGGTTGCTACATAATAAAATCTTCTCATGAGCCACTTTAATGTAAAGTAAAGTTTCAGGGATCATAGGGATTTGAGGGATTGGCAGCTCTGACCTGCTTAGCTGACACTGCGACCTGCTCTGTTTTTGTTTAAATTGACTTTTTACTTTATTTTGTGTGTGTGAAAAGTGTCTTCTGCTGCCCAGATGGCTTCATTCCCGGCTTTCTGCACGCCTCAGACCTGGTAGATTATTTGCAAAAGGTTGAAATGATATCAGAAGGTGGAAGCATCCCATCTCACCTTCGCATTCGCCCCTCCTATCGCTAGCATCAAACCCCACGGGCTAGCAGTGCGCGAAGCTTCAGAAAAGCCTTTTAGGAGCCGAGCGAAACAATCAGAGTGTGTATGTGTGGGAAGGTGCCTGTGTGTTGAGTGTTTGGTATGCTGGAATTTTTTAAAACTACAAATTTGACCATACCCTTTTTGGTTTTCCATCACTGTCATAACGTGGTTCTGAAATGTTTTAAGCCATTTTTCCATACATTTCTGCAGTAAGAATTCTAATATTGACTCCAGTAAATTAAAAGATAAAAGGACATGTGTTAATTATTGGCATTATTACTCAGAGATGTGCATTGGTTTGTTGAAAAGATTGTTGAAAAAGAAGCTTTAAACTTCAGAAAAGGGGGGGGGGTCAATTCAGTCCACGTTTTGCTGTTAAATTAAAGGGAGAGACGCATACTGCAAGTGTTATGTGCCCACCTACACACCCTCACACATAAGCACAGGTTGGGAAAGTATTGCTTTGCTGCACACACAGTGTAAATCCAACACACACTTGCAGAAAGGATTAGGGTCAAGCGAGGATGGGGTGGGCGAGTAAAGTTCAGCTAGAAGCTCTGAGTGATGCATGCGTGTTTGTTAGCGCCTGTATAGCTTCGTCCATGCTGACATACAAAGAAATGATCAATGTTAGAACAACTCGCAAATGGTGAGACATTAAGGGGGGGTGAATTATCAACTTTATTAAATATTGGCATCTAGTATTTCAGTTGCAAATGATCTGTAATCCGTTCGGTCTTGCATGCAGAAATGCAAAGTGTGCTTTTCATACTGCCTTTAAGTATTTCATCTCCCAGCTTTAATCAAACTCACCGCCCACCTTCATGCTGTACAGCTGCCCATGTGGAGATTGAGAGTGAGCAAATCTCAAACAGAAGGCAAAGGGGGATGAAAAGAAAACGCACCCAGGGCGAGGACCAAACAAAGGGAGAGAAAGAAAGGGATGACGAGGGGGCAGGAAAAAAACAGTTAGAGAAGGAAACACAAAAGGGAGAAAACTGTAGAAGTTTTTGTGATGTGCTTCTCATTCACGTCCTGCAAGTGATCGCGTGGCTGCTTTGGACCGATTTGAAGGCGATTGTTTGAAGGACGTTTTCTTAGAATTATAGATCCAGAATGAACAGTAGATGAGAGCCGTGTGCAGTTTTTACATTCTCAGGATTTTTTTTCAAGGTTTTTCTATTTATAAACGGGGTAAAAGTTTGGCATTAAGCACAAATACTTGATTCTTGCATGATAACAGAATAAACATGTAGCATTACTGTCAGTGACTGTTTTATTCCTTAGCTGTAACAACATGTTTATTATATGTCCTGCTTTATACGTTACTCTTACTGTGAAGGCAGTTATTCCGGTTACAATGTTGTGTTTTAATGGTGATAGACATTAAAGATAATCAGGTGTCCTGAGGATGGGTTCTGGGTCAAGCTGTCAGACAAATATTTCTCCTGTGCAGTCAGTCCTGCAGGGTTAGCTACAGTAACAGTCCTGTTTGTACTTACAGTACAGTGATACTCAAAAGTTTGCGATCCCTTTCATTTTTGTGTAAAACTGACCTGAAAAGCCATCAGAAATTCTTACAATATGAGGTATATGTCAGAGGTTATTTTGCTTGCTGCAGATCCTTTTATGCAACTTTTCTTTTGGATTAAAGTCTAGACGTTGACTCTGCTGTTCAAAATCATTAGATTTTATTATTTTGTAAGCCTTTGGCTTCCAGTTTTGTTTACCTAATCTCACCGTCTTGTTGCCTGACCCAATTTTTCTTAAGATTTAGCTCACCGATGGATATGCTGACTGCTTAATGGGTTCACTGGTATAACAAGAATAAACAAATAAATAGTTCTATGAATAATAGTAAGCTGTCCTGGTGCTGATGTGGAAAAACCGCCCCAAATCATTATAGTACCACCTTATTTTAATATTTGGAGTAGGTTCATATGCTTGATTTGTTATTTAAAAGTTGAAGTAAACTGGTGTTTACTCTGCAGCCCAGCTGTAAATACTATTGTCAGCGTTTGTTGCTTTTGAACCTAAGAATATAAGTTATTGTAGAATTTATTTCTCATGCTTTTGTGTTATGAGATTAAAACATGAAAAATGAATTTCTGTTTTGTGATATTTAATCACTTGGTGTTTTTTGAGAAGAAAGAAGCCTGACCCACCCTGTTGTCGCTTCCCCCTCCCACCCAGTCTTTGCAGTGTTGTACGTGTATGTGCATCATTATACATGACTATATTACTGACTGAGTTTGCTCTGTTCAGGGTGATAAGGACTTCACACCAGCAGCTGCGCAGGTGGCCCACCATAAGCCCCAGCCAAGTGTCCCCAAGCTGCCCCCAACGCAGCACATTAACCAGCACATCCACCAGCCCCGCAAGTGAGTCAGCCAGTGGGCAGGCTCCAACGGCTATGCCAACTCCACCAGCCGGCCTTTCTGATGGAATACATAGAATGAAGATGGTTTCCCACCAGGGCACAGATCTACGCTAATTTTTGTTCGCTTCCTGCTTTACATGTCCAAGAAATGTCAGCAACAGCTAAATGGCGCCGCAATCTTTTGTTGAAGTCTCACTGTTGACACCCTGCTGTGTTGCTGCTCAACTCCTAGTTCTGCACTGTCATGGCCTGTCCTTTTGTTTGGCAGTTGTATTGGTATAAAGTTGGCACAAACGGGTCAAGCCATTTAAAGTGGCTCTCCTTCCAGCGGTAAACAGAAGCAGAGAAGCTCATCGCTGATCTGACTCTGCTAGGGGAGCTTAAATCCCATCCAACCAATGGCAGCGACCTATTGAATGCACTTCGCAGGATGAGCGCCGACACCACCCAAATTCCTATCACATATGCAGACCAAACAACTTCAATCGACATATCATTAGTTGGGTGCCATTTAACATGGCCACAAGCCAAAAAACAAACCCCGGAGAGCAGCTTTTAAAGTTGAGAATCAGTTTGATTCTCGGTCTACCACTGAGCTGAAGGTATATTATGAATAATCAAAGTTTAACACCAGTAGAAAAACTATCAGACATTGTTGAATGGGGTGGGAAGTTTTCAGGCTGATGTCTGGAAACATCAAGTCAAAGCTAATGCAACTCTTGCAACATCATATCTGTTCAGGTTACCCATTTTACTAGGGTAAATGTTTTTATTCAGAAGTCTTACCGCTCTTTGCCTCCGTTGTAATAACTGATATTTCCTGGAAACAGTAACTAACAGTAACCTCTCCCAGGGTTCAGATGACAAGTGCTGCCTCGCTGCTCTAATCCTGAGATTTGTTGGCTGAGTCGACTCATGTCGAGTTGACTTTTTCTTTCCCTCTTTTTCACTGCTACATAGTGAATGTTCAGCCAAAGATGTCATGAAAACCTTTCTGGGAAGCAGCTATGGGATTATTCGTGTTTGCATTAGCTCAAACATTCAAGGAGGTGGGAGGCGATGAAGTGTCCAGTGAAGGCGAAATGCGGACAACATTCCATTAAGAAACGTGTTTTGAACAAAGACATCAACCAAAATGCAACATATTTATATGTGCTGCCAGAAAGGGTTTGTAGCATACCATGAATCTGTACCGAACTCCAGATTTCACATTAGGAACTACAAAGGGGAAACACACCAACACGCTACCCTTTTCCTTAATCACCCATTTCCTTACACTCGGTTGTTTTAACACTAATGATCAAGTTATCCAGGAAAGAAGGAAAGGTCTTACCAAGAATGAATCATTTCCTGTTCTAATGTCATTTATTTGATGAGAGTTTCATTTCTGCTCTGTTCTTTTTTCTTGATTAAATTGTTAAAATGCTAAGTCTTTAGTGGACTTGAGTATTAGCTGTAATTGTCATAATAAATAAAGATGTTGATTATCATCCTCAGCTTGTCTTTACTTTGAAGGAAATCCCTGTATAGTTAAAGAGAACAAAAAAGATTTCAAAGTGGGTAAAAGAGAAGATGAATGATTTAATTAAAATATTTAGGGCTCCGGAAAAGTTCAACTAGTCCTGCTTGATGGATTGTCTCCAGTTTCTCAGCTCGAGGATCGGAGCATCCCACAGTGAATTAGCACTCGGCGCTGCGGGAATAGGGCTCAGGTGGCTCTCTGAAATGAAACAGAAGCATCTCTCCTGGAGCTGTCTGGTGCTTTCCCTTTATCTTACACACACACATTCACACACACTCTCTCGAACACACTGTGCGCCAGGTGTTGGTGAATGTAATCCATCGTTACACAAGCATCTGCAGCCAGGTGTTCTGTCAGCTTCCGTTAGTCCAATAAAGCAGCCCGTGCAGACTTAGTTGGTCTGAGTTTGGGTCAGTAGACGGCGTCTCCTGGACTCTCTTTCCCCACCAAGCCTTATTTACAGCGTGTGGACGAACAAAACGAGAGTGAAACCTAGAAGTTTCCCTACTACCCAACTCGGAAATCTGATTGTAGGAATGGAGTCCATCAACTGGAACCACAGTTTCGATAACTGATCATTTATACTATAGAAACTATGATCCTGCTGAGTTTTAGTTTACTTAAAATCAATTGACGAATTTGAGCTGCTCCTAACTCTTTATCTATCTTGTCACCATAACGAATGTTCTCTATTTGCGGTTTTCCTTTCTGATATTTAAAAGCTCTAAACAACCCTACAAGGTTAAATATTAATTCAAATTAGCTGCAACACCAAGTCATCGTCAGTTAGAGTCACTTAACTTCATTAGTCCTGCGTATACACCACCAGCTGTTGGCTTTATGGTTCTTAGGAACATTCAAACTGGCTTCAGCTCGTTGAAGCTGGTCATTTCTATGACTGAACCACCTGTGAACTGTCCCCAGATGCTTTGCTTTGCTCAGTCAGCTGGCAGCAGAACAAGGACAAACACTGGGATCAGTTTGATAATGCAGATGGGTTAAAGTGACCAAGTTATTGTGACATTTTGACTCCAAAACCTTTTTAAACTTCCTTATTTTCCCCATCATCTACCACTGCCACTATATTCAGTCTGTCGGGAAGTTGCATTGGAAATGTAATGTGTGCTGTGACTAAACTGTGAGTCCTGATCATTTTTTGCACACTGGAATCCAGTGAGACGGACCTACTTAATCTTTGACTGCAACCTGATAATTGCAATCATTTAGCTCAGTAGTGACATTGTGACCTTAAGGATAATGTAATTAACCATATTATGATCTGTGGCCTCCAGGATAAATCTCTACATTTAAATTGGTCAGACATGATTAAATGGATTTAGTCACTTTAATTTGACATATTCAATTATACAGGATATAAAGTTTAATCACTATTGCTTCTTATTTTATAATCAGTGGTACTTGTGTATCAACAAGTATTAATGAAAAGCATTTTATTACCCTTAATAGGTTTAATTTGATGATCATATTTAGTTAAAAACAGTAACAAATGTTATGTGATAAGGCTTTAAAGCTTCTATATAATTGTTTGTTATATAACTGTTAATGTTGTCTGTTTCTTGACTTTGACTGACAGATGCTCTAAAAGTAAATTCCCTTACTGATAAGTATGTGTAATTGATGGGTTATAGGTCAGGGCCTGGGGATTGGAGTTGAAGAGTTATTGCAATTAAGTTGAAAGGGTTGCATGTTTTTACCAAAACTGACCAGCAGAGGGCCCCAGTTTAGGATTCCCCACCTCCAGTTCAGGGTTTGGCATCAGCACAAAGTCAAAGCTGATCTACAGAATAATCAGGCTTTAAATTCCAGCTTGTGGCATCACGCTATGATGTAATAGCTGTCATACTGTCAGCGCATGGTACCTCCTTTATGTGGCAACTTCTGCATTTCTTTGAGGGATCTGGGTCGATGTGTGTGTGTGTGGAGGGTTAGGCAGGACAGGAAACGCTGACCAAGCCTTTGGAGCTTCATAATCCCAGGTTGCAATCTAAGCCAACAGCTGTTTGAGTCACGATGACCTAAATATTATCTGAAGCATTCAAAGGCTAATAGGGTTTTGTCTCAGCCTTTTCCTCACACAACACAATCATGCTGTTTAGTAAGAGCCTTCGACTTTGGTTAAAGTGGGACAAAAAAAATCTGACTGAGTAAAATGGCACATATGTCTGCTGCAAATCAATATAATTTGTATTTATAGTCAGTTAACCTTGGATACCTCCAATTAACTTGCATGGTGTGTTTGTGTATGTTTTTAATGTGTACGTGTGCGTTAATCCTCCATTCACTTAAGAGGTTTCAGAGTGTAAAAATAAAATAAATGTGCAGACTCTCACATCTTTTGTCATTCAGATGATTTCCTTCAGATGGTGTCTAAGCACGCTGCCACTCTGAAGTCAGTGAAGTTTATTTGAAGAAACCATTTGGCTGTGCAGAGCCCTTATAACCCCTTAGCAACTCATCACCATGTATATTAGACACACGCTCTTGGAAAGCACTTTAGCTGCAGTCGCCATGAGGAGTAAGGAGCGTGAAATTGTGCTCTCAAAATTCCAGACAATGTTATACCACCGCTTTACCCGTCGCTTTGTGTGTTTGGATCCTGGTTATTTTTCGCCCCATTATTTCCACAGTTTTAATGTTCAAACAGGAGCTCTTGCTATGCGATTGTTTGGCTGTTTTTCATCCGTCTCCATCAGCTACGGACTATCACTTCAGAATTACTTGTAGTCTTGCACTTCGAAACAGACACTGAGCCTTTTTTTTTTGGTGCTGAGATGTTACATGCAAACAAAGATGAGGAGTTTTATTCTTTAACTTTCTATCTCCACAGTTAAATGTTTATTTCATTCACATCAGCCATACCCTGTATACACCAAACTCACTCATCTCTGTCATGGCCTAGTAGTTTATCACTAACAAAAAGAGTTCAGTGTAATTTATTTTATGTAAACATTCTTCCCATTAAGAAAGATTTGGAAGTTTCTCTATATTTAAGTTTATGGCCCACAGTTTAAGACTAGAAAACAACAGCTGACATGTGGAATATGGAGAAGAAATCCATACTGAATAAAAAATGTCATCAAAAAGCATTCAAATCTCTAATATAAAATGTGTATGCAAAATACATTTGAACTTTTTCATTTTAAAGCAGAACAAAAAGCATCCTAAAAATATAGATTTATGTGGCAATCACCATTTCAGTATAATATCCTCATCAGGCAATATTTCAAAGTTGTTATTCCGAAGTATTACAAATTAATTGTGTCTTTGAGTGTCTTCTGCTCCACTACAGTGTGACGTGAGACTACAAAAAGACCTAGAGCTTACACTGTAGTCCCCATCGTCTATCAATATACAATAAATATGAAAAATAAATAATCTAGAAACATTTCAAGTTTTGAATCCCCTGGGTATTTGCTGGTTGACCTCACAAAGGACACTGAGTGTTGTGTAATAAAGCTGTCAAAGTAGTGTCAGTCATCTTTAAGGGGCCGGTGAATGTCCCACTTCCAACACCATGGCGGCGACTTCCAATCAGTCCAGTTTTTGGGGTTTAAGGAGTAACAAGTTCCCTGAGGTAATTATATTATTTCCTTTTCCCAGCTGCAATGTGTCTTTTAGTCAGAGCCTCCAGCCTCTTCCTCTCAGCCTCCTCTGCTTTCCTTCTCTCCTCCTTCAGCTCCTTGTACCTCCACTTTGGGATTTGCAGCAGGTTCGCCCCCCCATCTTTGGCGCTGCTTTTCCTTCTAATCTTTTCCGGTTCATAGGTGGGTGCAGGAGCCTTGGATATCCTCACTTTGGGGATGCTGAGGCCTGGCCTGACGCTGCTCCTCCTCAGAACCATGTGCATAGGCAGCAGGCTGGTTCTCCGCATTTCCCGGACTTGGTTATAAGCCACCATGCCCAGGCTGGAGCTCCTGTGGCGAGACACCATTCTCTGGACCTGCAGGCTGGCTCTGCGGTCTTCTGAGTTCTTGGCAACCAGTGTGACCCGGGAGTTCTGGAAGAGTTTGAGGTGGCTGTCCATCCGTTCGGGATTGGTGGAGCGGAGCTCTTTGGCGCGTTGCTGGCGGATGATCTCAGGGACTGCATAGCGACGTTTGCCCACACTTGGAGGACTGTCAGGACACACCTGAATCAAAACCAAGTTCCTGATTAGTTGTTTGAAAATCAAAGTACAGCTACAGTATCAGAATAATAATGTCTCCGGCAGTAGCAGTAATTATAGATGTTTTCTTAATTGCAAGGATCAATTGTCCCCTTATTACATGCAGAACATAATAACAGTGTTAAGCCTGCACGGATAACCTGCTTATCGGATAAGGATGGAATTGGTTATAGCTTATAATTATGGAACAGAGAATCTGTTGATAAAATAAAAGATAAATTAGTGCCATATTTATCCTTTAAAGAGATACTACCCCAATGCTCCACGGAGAGATTGGGAGAAATAATGCAGCCAAAAGCAAACTTAAAGATAATGTTTCATCATAAGTTCATAGCTTAATGATTTTCTGTGCCAGTGTGTTGAGGACAAATGAGTTGGCATGAATGTGTGCAATACAGGACATACAATAAGGACAGGCTTATTTACTCACAGAGTGGCATGCCACGGCGATAAAAGGGCTCCTCATTGCCGTAGTCACAGACACCATGTGGTCAATAACGCCTTCCTCCTCTGGGTTGGTGACGTTTGCGATGTTGAAGACGCTCCGCATGGTGTCTGAGAAGCGCTTCAGGCAACCTCTGGGCTCTTGGGCTTTTGCTACCAAAGATGCCAGTGGAGGCCACTCTAAACTGGAAGGAACAAGTAAAATTTAAACATGATGTAACGAGGAATTTATGTATTTACTCTTGTGAGATAACTCAGAGGCAATAAGGACAAAAGAACTTCAAAATCTTATTTCTTTTTCTTTTTTACCTGTATTTATCGCTGTACTGGAATGGGCAGGGCCTCTCCATTAGGCGTACCATCACCCAAGCAGTTTCATAGCGGCCTGTAAACAAAGCCCATTCCCTCGCAGTCAGGTTGCGACCAAAGTCCCTTGCATCCAGCGAGGCTCCTGGTAGACCAGCCAAAGAAAGAGAAAGATGAATGCATATTAGAGAAAGTAAAACACAAACAAAGGTGAGCTTTTTGAGGGCAGCTCATGTCCTCCACCCTCCTAAAACTCTCACAGGATCAGTTAATAGTCGTGTGCAGTAGGAATTTGACCAAACATTTAGACAATTAAACTCTCTGGCCATCACAATTCGCAAAGTCTTATCTAGTTTAAAAAATATGTTTGTTATGCAAATTAGCCAGTTTTCAAGAGTTAAGACATAGTAAATCTAAATTTGCAGGCGCTTTGTCAGAGTTATGGGATAATAAGGCAGTAATTTGAGAAAGCAGGTCAGAATGCTGAGTCAAGGTGCTAAATCATAATTTAGAGGTGCTAAGGTAGAATTCTGAGTTATTATGGCTTAGGGTTAGGGTTAGGTCATATTAAGTCACTATGCTGATACTCTAGATATACAACAGAAATATCTTAGATAAGAAGTTAGAAATCCAAGATGCACAGTCAGGAATGAGAAATCCTTTTAATCACCTGCCATCATGAGCGAGCGCACGCACTCCACCCTGCCTTGCATGGCAGCTTTCATCAGAGCGGTGAAGCCGTGACAGTTTCTCCTCTCTATGTCCAGCCCCGAGAAGTAGTTCAGCAGATAGTTGGTGATTGTTATGTGGCCTTTGACAACGAAGAGGGGGAAGACTTTATACTTTCAGTACAAAATGCAAGACAATACGAAACCAAAAAGGCTCGAAATACAGTTTCTTGCTTCTCTGCAATATTCTGAATCCATATGGCTGGTCAGAAAACACACTTGTCACTTCGGCTCTGTTACAGAATGGTACAAGCTTTACTGTGCGTTCATCTGTGTCAGCATTAGTGCCAAACTACAGTATGTGTTGTATCCGTGTGTGCATGTGTCTGACAGTGCTGTGACAGTCTATGTTTAAGTCTGTTTAAAGCTCTGCCTGACATGAAATTGTTAGTTTTACTGTTTACCTGCTTGTGCAGCAGTTATAAGTGCAGTGTTTCCTTCGCTGTCCTGCCAGTTGACATCCAGGTACGGACACTGAGACAACGCTATGACGACATCCACGAAACCCTGGTAACAGGCAACCAGCAGTCCTATCTGAGATACAAAGTGACAGGAAAGAGAGGAAAGACAAGGTAAAGGTTAGAATCAGCCAAAATACGGTCTATATTTTTTAAAGAAAAAACCCTTTAAAGTGCTGACATATACGTGTAGTAAGAAGAGATATGAGGTGAAGGCAGTGTGAGCAGGATTTTATAAGACAAGGGGACCCCTGAGCAGCTTCCAAAACTAATATCTGTGATTAAACATGGCATCTGTTGTTTTTTTAGTAGGAGACTTTAACGTCATTGGAAAAATAAGCAATCTCCCCATATGATCTTCATGTGTGTGACTTTGTTTTAGTGTGCTTGAGCTGCAAGTACGGAATATGTATAGACAAATGTGTAAATGTTAGTGTCAGAATTCTAATTTATGAGGTTGGAAAACTGGAAAGCTTGGTAAAGGTTGTACCCGGAGGCTTCAGGAAAACAAGTTAACCACCATAATTTAAGAGCATAAAGTTTTCAACATAGTAGATAACTGTTGGCCTATTAAATATTTCTATCCAAAAGAATTAAAAGGGCAAATTCCAACAGAAAGAGATTACTTCAATGTGGAAATAAAAACTAAATCCCCCCCAAAATGGGCCACTTTTTAAAAACGAAAATAAATACAGACTGTAATGATTGGCTAACCTCAAAAACAATTTTTTAAATACACAATAAAACAACAAAACATCCCAAAGATTAAAACTGAGACATATTTCTATGTTATGGGAAACTGTTGCTTGGAGCTTTTCTGAAGACAGAAACATGACTGAAAAAACATTGGGATGGGATCAGCAGGAAACTGGGAAAGTAGGTAGTACTTAAAATAACATTTGGATGAACATGTTGCATGTAATTAACTGGCAACAGGTCAGGTACATGTTTGGGTATAAAAAAGATAACAACTTAAAGAAGCAGTCTTAAATAAAGTATTTAAGCAAAGGCTCAGCAAGAAAAAAAACTGCATCCACAAAATGGAAGCATTTTTTGATGACAATCAATATAAAATTGCGAACACTTTCAATATTTCGTCATCTATGGTACATAATATCTAGAAATTCCAATAATCTGAAGATGTGTGTGTGTGTGTGTGTGTGTGTGTGCATAGAGAGTGGGAAAAAGCCATCTTGGATCCCTGCTATCTGTGGGCAACAATCAGCACATTACTATAAAAAGAAGCCATACATCTGTCATGGCAGTCACTACATGAGTTCACACACAAACATTTCCAGAAATTACTGTTTGCGAACAGTTTATCATGCCATCCAAAAATCCAGATTAAGGTTTAATCATGCAACGATGAAGTCGAATGGGACCATGATACAGAAACAACACCATCTTCTCAGGGCCAAAGCTCATTTCAAATGGGCCAAGCCAAAAGTGTGGCCAGATGCAACATCTTTAACACTAAAGAGGAGAGGGACCATCCAAGTTGATCCACCGTAGGGTATGCTTTTGTGTCTGTGGACCTGTTAACCTGCACATCTGGAATCATCATGCATCAAATGTGTGAAAGTTACACTACATGCAGGTTTTAGAGCAACATGCTCCTGTCCAGATGGTGTCTTTTTCAGTGAAGGTCTTGCATAATTCAGCAAAGTAATGCTGAGCTACATACTAAAAGCACTGAAACCATTTTGTGCATCATGAAACAGAAAATATGACCGGAACAGAAATCAGCAATCCTCTCCTATAAAGGTCCAGCATCTTGTCTCCTCAGTTGCTACCTGTTTACGGACTCTAGCTAAAAACAAAGTCTGCAACACAGTTCTAAACATGATCCCTTTCCAGCTTTTCTGACATTCAACTCTTCATATTTATCATAAACTAGTAAACTTTTGCATTTGATCTGGAGAGAATTTCTCACTACAACACAAAATACTAATTTTTAAGAATGCGTTGTACAAAACATGTTCAGATATGCTTAACAAAAAAACATGTGGACATCAAATATCCCACCCTCATGACTTAACCTGCAAGTAATCAGGGCACACTTCTGCTTCGACACCTGGTGACTGGAACAGGTTTGAGTTTGCAAGTTTCTTGGTCAAAGAAGCAAAAATGTGATGTTTTTTTTTTTTTACAAGTTTTAGGTAAAAAGTGAGTGTTTTACATTTAATATTCCTTGAGCACACCCTCAGTCATGAGCGTTTCCCTGTAACACACTGTTTTCCTCTCATAAAATGTGCATGAAATCTGCTCCACACTTCCCACCTCTTGGCAAAACAAGGTTTTCGTTTTGGCCTGGAGTACAGCGTGCCGCCACAATAAATCATGCTTACAAACACTGGGATGTGTCTTGATGAAATGAATGAAAAAAGTAAAATAAAAATTTAAAAAAGGCAGACATAAAATTTTTTCACTAAATATATCCACTAAGTATTTGCACATTTGGAGGCAACTAAACATTCAGACTGTAAGAGAGAACAAAAATACTTGTTCTTACAACTCATATGGCAGCTTATTTGTGTTTATATTTATCATAGTGAAGACTTATTTCCTAATTAAATATGTCAGCTAAGCATTTGCTTGTTGAACCATGCCTTCCAGAATTTATGGGAACATACACAACTTATGTAGTTCACCTATAGTACAAGCTGATGAGTAAACAAGTCAAGCTGTCAGCCAGCTGGAAATGGAGTCAGGCCAATGGTGTCAGGCTTGAGGGGAAAGGTTGTGTAGAGTAGGTGCTAAACCATCAGCAAGATGTTCATTTATACTGGCACAGCTTCAGATAATTCTTTTTTAGTGTAGACACTACTCTTGACTTTGTCTTAGTTGCTTTCACACTTTCCCACATACAGAAAAACACACACACACACTCCTGGCAAGCCTCCAGCCTTGCTGGGATGTGCTTAAGCTGCGTGCCCTGCAGCATGTCTGGAGCAATCTCAGTTGCCTGATTACATCCTGTTTTCCCTGTGAATCTTTCTCACAAACACATTCAACCATTTACCCTGTTTTGTTTTTTTCTCTTACCTTTTTCCACCCAGATGAATGTGACTTCAGCAAATAAAGAACTTTCATTTGGCTACTGGTATTTTTTGGAAGCTGAAGAATGGAAGACCCTAAGCAAGTGTGATAAAACTAACAGTACCTGTCAGGAAAAAAAACAATATTAACAAAAGAGCATGCAGTCTGCGTTATGTATGTGTTCATACAAAATAAATACAATCGGATATAAAGATTTGAAGCTTGACAGTTTCAAAGCTTTCTGGACAGTTTTCGTGGGAATTATATATTTTGTGAGTAAGCCAATTTAAGATGTAGAAATTTTTTCACTACAGAATGTCTCAAATAGTCTCAAAAAGTTTTCAATGTGGATTCAAACATGCACCACTTAACTACAATTTAAAAAGTATTTAGCTTAATAAATAACGAATAAATAAGAGATGGTCATACATAGGATATTTCAATTTTTGATTGTAAAGTAGTTATAAAAAAAGTGTCCTTGGCACAAATTCCAAACATTAAACTTTTACTGCTATAACATTTGCAGTACATCTATACAACTCTACAATTAAAGTGCTTACAAGTCTTTGAGTAAACTTTAGCAAAAAGTCAAGATGAAATATTTCAGTATATCCATATTTTCTTACACCCCTTCTAAAAAAGTGGAAGCTAGCTAGCGTAACTGCCTACAAATGCACTTCTTTTTGACAGACATTCAGATGCAATTACTGCCAAATGCTGCTTCCTTATTTCTATTCAGCAAAGATCCTGTGTGAATAAAGCAACTGTTTGGTGTTCAGCAGTCATGCTAATAACTAACAACATTAAGTGCCATAAAGATGTTTGATATAATAGAGCATTGTTCCTTAATCAAAGCATCCACTTGCAGATTGCTCATTGAAGTCCAACTCAAGAAAATATTGGGGACAAAAGTCTTTGATTTTAAAATCTGAAGTTTTTTGATTTTTGCCCTTTAACAAACTGTCCATTATCCAATATCCATTAGTATATTTACCATGTGACATGTATCTTTCCCAAACATCATGTAAACTACAGAGTTTTTACCATAAAGTGATTAAAAATGCCTCCAAATATGATAGATTTGTCTTTACAGGGTTAAAAGTATTCTATCCGGTTAGTTGGCTTATTGTGTTTCAGGCTCATGGCAGAAGCACATCCCAGCTGCCAAGAGGAAGAGGCAGGACTCAGGGCAGGCTTCCCTCTTACAGTAGCTGTCCTTCTTCATTAGTGCTAAAAATTTCAATCAAATATGCAAGCGAGTCATAACACAATACAGAGCAATTTTTGAAAAGCTTGCATTTTCAGTCAAAATTAGAAACTCCTCTTGAACACAACTGAACACACACACACACACTCACACATACACAAATCAGGGTGAACTAATCATCACTCCATACAAGCACACAGATACAAAGTAACAGACACACAAAGATGCAAACCCTAAGTAATCTGGGGAATATCCAGGGCTAAGAATAGAAAGGCTTAGCCTTATCAGTTAGAATGACACTGAGAGTGGGGGAGGGGGGAACTTAACAGTCAATCTACATTTCATGTGGGAATGCTAAACCATCTCCAAAGAGAATGAAACATAGTGTAGTACACAACACGACCAAAATTTCCAGTACAGGAAACAGATACAGGGGGTCACTGCATTAAGATCATAGGATCTTAAAAAGACAACTATATATATATATATATATATATATATATATATATATATATGTATATGTATGTTTAATGTCATGGACTGTTTAATGTCATGAAACTAAAAATAGACAATAACCAATAACCAATGTAAATATGAAATATTAACCTTGTTCCAACTGCCTTATTTATCCAATTATTTACCTATTTGCCTATGTCATGTGGCTCAATCGGCTCACAATGGAAATTTAAGCAGGTTGCATGTAAAAAGCAACAGTTTTAATAGAACCTTTAGAGCATGTCAGCACAGTAAAAAATCCAAACTGATGCTTTCTTCTTCTACCTTTTCCTTTGTTTCCTACATAAGACCTTTCCCTCTTCTCTTTTTTCAGTTAAAAATCAGATGTTGGTCTTAATTAAACCCTAGCGGACAGGCTGCACATACCCCGCTGTATTAATTTCCCATTTGACAGAATCTCTTTCTGTTCTGGAACAAGCACACGCACGCAGCAAAGCACACTCTAGTTTACCCCTCAACCGTATACATCTGTAGCATCACTGACACAGATGCACTAGGCCACGTTTCCATCAATAACCACCCCGTTAAATGTCTTTCTGTCTGCAGGTGAGCTTTCACAAGGCTGTATCAAATCAGATGTGTATGACTGTCGCTTTGATTTTTCCACTAGTCTGTATTTGCTAGGAGCATTGTGCTTGCTACCATCTGCAGTGCCAGATTTCTGTTTCTATCTGCCTATGCCTCATTTAGTCTTTCTGCCTGTTGGCCAGTCAGTCGATCTGTGTGTTAGTCAGATGATCTTTCGGTTTGTTGGACACGCTGTGGTTGACTTTGCTGGCTGTTGTCTTGGCAGGCACAGCCCAAGCATACAGTTCTGGACCAGGCACGTGTTTCTTACCTAATCCCAACCTGTATATATATATATATATATTTGTACATATAT